>JAWQRP010000667.1:0-25158 GCA_033557875.1 Quadriops clusia
TCATCATTTCTAAAAAAGTGCCACATAGCATATATATACCTACAAAATTGGATCTAGCAGAATAAACCGTTAAAAAGTGACCAAAGTCTTTTGATCTGAAATTAGACTAAAAAGAGACATTGTATGACAGGAGACAAAACTGCAAAGTTTTAACCCCATATACCCCCCAAGGGGGCTGAAAATAAATAAATAAGTTTTGACATTTTTATTTTTTTACGCCGTTTCTAAATGACAGACTAATTTGAGATTTTCCACAAATAATCCTTTTATGCAGTGCCATTTGTGAAAAAATTGGGACCCCCTGGAGGGCCTTTTTATTCAGAAAAAAATGTATATTTAGTTTTTGAGCTTCTCGGAGGGTACCTAGCCGGTTCGGGAGAATCACCAATTTTTAGCGTAATATGTGTTCATGGGTTAGTTATAACATATTAAAAATTCATCCAATTTGGAGTAGTGCAACAGGATGAAAAAAAAATAATAAAATCGTACTAGGAACGAAATCAACATCTATAGCATGCTTTGACGAGCATGAACAGGGGATGTTAGTTCCAAAATTTGTTTTTGGTTTCATGCAATGAAAATTCTGCACATCTTTATCAAAGATAAATTGAATATAGCAACAAATAAAATAAATGATAGTGGCAAAGAGTATTTAAAACACAAAATATGAGATTGTTTACTAAACTAGCGATGAATCATAATGTCGTCTGATTCTCGGTAACGTACGTTCTTGCACAAGGCGAACACCTGTTGATGTGTAATGGAGAGAGAAAACTATCCACGTTCGTCTTTGATAAAAAAAGTGCAACCGATTTTAAAAAGAGCCACATTATTGAGAACTCGATAATAATTCAGAGCATCTAAAGCTCGGTTTACACATCACTTCGTTACAACACAATCGTGTTTCCAAAAATTATGAAATAATAATAATGATAGTGATAGCGACAGGGACAGCGACAGAGACAATGATAATAATAATAAAAAAGTTGACCAGCAATAATTATGACTTTATTAATCTCCTACTTGATTATTACGTTCATTATTCGTTTTCACCACGACCATGAAGAAAATAGTGCCTTGAGATTGATTTCGCAGCAGAACCGCAACAAAATCCCCTTCAAAGAGAAATTTGTCGAAGCACGATCTCCCGTGTTATGTGCGAACCAACCTTTAGATTCCCAAATTCTCGTTCGAGCTCTGGACGATGTGTTGGTTTTGACAAAGGGTCGTACTCTTGTATCAAATACGAACGTTTGAATAGTTTTCTTTATCTATTACGCATCAACAGGTGTGCTCCTTGTGCAAGGACGTACGTTAGCGAGAATCGGACGACTTTGTGATTCATCGCTACATTTGTAAACAATCGTATCTTTTGGCTGCTTTTGTGTTATAATATTCTTTGCCATTATCAATTAATTTATTTGATTTTTATTTAGTTTATCTTTGATAAAGACGTGTAGAATTTAATGGGGTTTTGTCATGCAAGAGGTAGGTGAAACATAGTAGGTACAAATTAAAAACAGCTGTACATAAGGCGCCTCCGCAAAATTCCAACACTTAAACTGCATTAGTTTATTTATAATTAATTATTTAATTGTACCGATAATTGAAACTGGTACATTGAGTAATTGGTAACATTTAAGTGGTGGAAAAAGACGGCAAGTTCATCTAGTATAATCAGTACGACAGAGATAGATATATTCTAGGTTACACCTCTTTCGAGAGGGACTTATGAATAAGAAGAAGAAAAAGAAGAAGAATCGAGGAAATTTTTGGTTGAACACCTTCTATGCGGTATTATTTGTTCACTCTTTCTGTTCTTAGCGGAAACAAGGATAAACATATGTTATATTAAAAAGAGATAAATACCCTGCTTTTATGTATTTATTAAACATATGTTGTGAATACAACATTCTTAGTATAACATAAACTGTCGTTGTTGCCGGGCACTCCTGGTACCAATTTTGGTGATCGCAATGTTTAATAATTTTTATTTAATTAACGAAAGCGAAGGTAACGAAATGCAATGTATAAAATTGATCTACGCCATGCATAGGACAGTATAGCATAAGCAACAAAATTGATGACAAACCCCCATTGTATAAAACCAAAAAAAGTGTTTGGAACTAACATATTCCTTATTCATCGAAAATTGTATTCATTTGAAATCAATTTTATCATATTAACCGCAGTTACGAACATTTGAAAAAAATAATCTTACAAAAATAAATTGACTGATTTCATAGTTTTTTATTTTTGAAAAAAGTGCCTCTGAATAAATCACCAATTATTAACTGTGTGTTAATTGTTTTTTGTGTAGTATTTTAACTTTTATATTTATGTGTGACATTCTTTAAAGTATAAAGCTTCAGATACACATAGGTACTTACGAGCGGTTTTGGAACGAAACGTTTCAGAACGACACACTTGCGTGTCAGTTAGTGGCAAACACACAGACTTGGACAAGTCTGCGGACAAGAATGCGATTTTAACGTGTCGCTACGTTCAGCACTAAAATACTCACTTACAGAACGTACTTGAACAGCACATACAAGAACATTAAAGAAATCTGCCGCAGTTTTGAGCATGCACTGAGAGTTTTGACACGGCATATACAAAGTGAAAGTTAAAGTATGTGTTCTTTACAAGTAGTTAGTAGCCAACGACACTTTTGCAACGTCACAGACTTGAATGCCGTACTTGACATCACATTCAAGAACGGCAGCAAGTACCTATGTGTATCTGGGGCTTATGACTGTTGTAAGAATTTATGAACCTTTCATATGTTATGTCTATACATTTTTATTTTTAAATTTAATGAAATCGTCATCGTTATTAAACAAAAACATCTTTAGATTTCACTGTTTCTGATATAATGAGGAATTCACTATTTGAACGGTTGAGTTAATTAAAGTAAGTGTTGAAAATAATAAAAAAAACATATTAAACTGCTAAAAATTTTTGAAATAAATTTCAAAATAGATAAGAACAATTAGTGACTTCACATGTAGTTACAATGTGTTAGTAGTATAAGAATGGAGTGAGGTTTGATGTTGGCTTAGTGATTGTGTGCATAATTTTCAAAAATTTAGTCTAAAATATTTTTTTTTGTCAATCTACAAGGAATGTCGAAGAACAAAATGCTAACAGGGTAGGAGAAAAAAAAATGGAATATTATGCCGTTTGTTTCATGGCAATATCTTATTCCTACGCGAAAAAATATCTAAAATACGTTTCAAGGTATGACTAACTGCCTCTTAATAAACACTGAACGTGGTAACGACTTATAAATACAAAGAAAAAACGATTGAATTTTGTCAAAATATAATGCAAGGTAATAATTTTTCCCTCTATCCGAAAGAGGACTTGTCAGTGCATTAGATACTCTTGTAATTATGGTTGCCTATACCCAACAATACACAGACGCATAGCGCTAGTTGTCTTTATTTTTCTGACCGCCAGTGTACATTCGTTTATTCGTACATATTTACCAAAGGTGGGTACATTTCATAAAAGACGGTTTCAAGCAAAATAAAAATTTTATGTGATTCAAAATAAATAAAATTTAAGACAAAAATTCTGAGAAAAGCACTTTTTCCGAGAATTTACGGAAGAATTTTTCGGAGTTAATAATGAGGGTTTATTTCGAGATAAATTCCAGGAAATCACGAATATTTTTACGTTAAAAATAATAGGTATTTGTTTTGCTGTATTTTCGGATGTTTTTCCGAGAATTTATACGGAAGAATTCTTTGGAATTTAATACTAAACAATATTATATAATAAGGGTTACCGGTTTATTTGGAGATAAATTCCAGGAAATGGTGGATATTTTCGCAATAAAAATAGTAAATAGTAGTAGTAGTAGGCTAAGGTCAACGACGCTAAGGTCAAGGTCGCCTGTTTATGCACAATGTCCGCTAAATCGAGGTATGAGTGTATAACTTCTCTATTTTGTGAGATAACAGGGAGAATGATTTAATAATTTTTCTAAAATAAAATAAGCTATGTACGGTAGCAAAATAAAATTATTTTATGTTGTTAATTTAATTATAATCTACGGTTTTGTGTTATTATTATTATAATCTTTACTTATGTGTTATAATAATAAGGATATTATAATAATAAGGGTATTATAATAATAAGGATATTATAATAATAAGGGTATTATAATAATAAGGGTATTATAATAATAATAACCTTCAGTTATGTGTTTTGTTAAGGAATTATTGCCGGCACGATTGATAAGGGGGTTTGGCACAATCACTCCTGAGAATTTAGCAAATACTAGTCTGTATGTTTAAATGCACATGTACGATATATTATATATTTATTGTATTCATGTGTGTATTCCGAAAACAAAAAAATATTACAAGCTGTTTTTTTAAATATTACCAGAGAAGGTATTTACAAAGACTAAGTATATACTACTGCCATAGGTATTTTCTTAAGACAACATATTTCACAGACTTCACTGCTTGTTATCGATCATGGTGACCCTATCCTTGTGACGTTTAATTGCTGCCTGATGGCGTTTGATTTGTTCTTCGTGAAAGCTAATTTCGTCATTCAAGTCGCTCTTGAGTTTCGATAATTGTTCCTTTTGCTGAAATATACAAGGGATTAGTTAATAAATTATTTCTGGGGTGTATTCGGTAGTCTAAATCAACATTTGGTGCATCCGATATTCATTATCTCATCGATACCTTTTTGTAAAAGTATTCTTCTTCTCTAGCGGCTTCGGCTTTTCCAAAAGCTCCGCCGGCTTCCCGAATAGATCCTCCACCACCACCTCCTTTTCCCGCTCCACTTCCTAAATCACCTAATTGGCTGGACATGAATCTGTTGATATAATGTTAAAAAAAAATTATTAAAAATTAGACGTAATTTCGAAGTATTTCATAATGGAGATGACACTTGCCTTAAGTTATTGCAAGAAACTTTGGTGGTAGTTTGTCGAAGAAAATTCATTTTAAGGCGAAATTAATCGTTTTTCTGCCAACCACGATCGTCTTCCCTAGTTTTTGTATCGAATTAGTTCACTAGTGATAAGCACTGAAAACGTGAGATGATTACGTTATAAGCAATAGGGATTTTTGACTTGGTGCTTAACGGTTGTTAGTGATGTTATGTTTGGTACCTTGGTTATATTGGATACAACGAATTGGATAGCCTGTGATAGTTGGTGGCTCTGATAGAGTGAAGTACGTCACACCCCTTAGGCGCATATATATATATATATATATATATATATATAGCTATTTAATTTTAAAAATTGTTTTTATAACATCAACGTTAACGTTATTTTTGACGAATCTGCTTGACTGGGATTTGTAATTATTCGATGTAATTTTAATTCAATTTTCTCAAAATTTACTAACATGTGTATACAAATTCTAAAGTTAAAATGATATTATTATTATATTATTCTATTACATTACAACTTTATTTTGAATTTATACTAATTTCTATACAACACGTGCATATAAAAACACACATTGTACACAATCTTGTTTATGTAGAGTAAAAACAAAAACGGTTGAATGAATCAAATTTTCCTAGAAATCCCGGGTCATTGAGTAGGTACGATACTATCCTCAAACACTCGCAGCTAACTTCACACTAATAATTTGTATAATTATGAAGTTGTTTGTGTTTTTAACAATGTTTGGAGGATAACGAAGAATATGAATTATTTAGCAACTTTAGCATCTTTTACGTAGCTTTAAACGACCAATCTCCGACATTTTTGCTCTCAAAGGTATGTAAAGTTATCATTGTAACTAATCTTTGTGTTCATATTAATGGGTCAAGCATTTTTTCTTCACATGAGATCAAAGAAGCTCTTCATTCAATTTTGGGGGTTCAGATGCAAAAGACTTGATACAACTATAAAAAGCATATGAGATGAATATACAGTAGTTTACGGCTTTTAGTATCTCTGTGATGGAATGTGTTTTTTTTAAGATGCTAAACGGTTTAAGAAATATAATAACAGTTGCAGCAATAGCATTTCGCTGTATCAGCAATTTTATCGTAATCATTTTTATGCGACTCAGTCGAGACGCAATTTTAAGAGACCCATTTTTATTGTAATCATTTTTATCGTAATCATTTTTAAGCGCCTCAGCCGAGAGGTATTTTTAAGAGACTCATTTTTATTGTAATAATTTTTAAGATACTCGTTTTTAAAATACTCATTTTTAAGATACTCGTTTTTAAGATAATCATTTTTGTGATAATCATTTTTGTGATAATCATTTCTAAAGATACGAATAACGCTAATTTTTTTTAATGATGTTATGTATGACCATAACCGAATGTTTCGTTTTAGATTGAACATTTATGAACACAAGAATGAAGCCGAAAAAGCAGACTCCCAAACCGTCCGGGACCTCTGAAGTCAACACGAGCGAAGGGCCTACAAAATCGAAGAAGAAAGCTAAGTCGAAGCCAAAACTCGAATCGAGTATAGACAATTCCGAGTTGAACTTGAATGTGGCGCAAGCGAACAGTAATGGGGAAATGAGCAAATCGAAGAAAGCGAAAGCAAAGTCGAAAAAGAAAGTGACTATCAGTGAAGTCGACGGAAACGTAACGTCAAGACTTGAAGCAGGCGATAAAATAAATAGTGATAGTGTGGGGAGCCAACCTTCTAAACATAAGAAGCAAAAGACGGCTAAGGAAGATGGCGGCAGTCCCATAGGTGAGAACGAATTTAGACTAATTGGGAATTTGATTAAATTTGAATTTAGGTTCAATTTGAATTTGATTAAATTTGAATTTGATTAAATTTAAATTTGATTAAATTTAAATTTGATTAAATTTGAATTTGATTAAATTTAAATTTGATTAAATATGAATTTCATTAAATTTAAATTTGATTAAATTTGAATTTGATTAAATTTGAATTTAGGTTAATTTTGAATTTAGACTAGTCCGAATTTATAATAGACATTTAACCCCTGTTTATAGTGCAATAAATTCCTAATTATGTTTCAATTTTCTGTGGGTTTGGATATGCGTTTAAACTCTGATGTTAAACTTAACTCTTAGAATGGTTTCCAATGAATATTTTGAAAAAGGTCCCAAGTAACACAAACTATTTCTTTTTTTTATTTAAAGGATTGTTCTTCGTAATCTTTTCCTTTTATAACTGTTCAATCCTTGGGTACATTTTAACATTAATCAGCAAACTAATTGCTCATTTTCTAATACAAATTTAAACCAAATCCTGAAAAAGATAATTAATTTTGCAGCGAAAGAACTACATAGACTATATTTTGGATTTTCGCTAATTCAGAATATTGGTAGCGTACGATTATTGCGTGTTATACCTTTCTTATCTATCTTAATCCTTGGGATATTATATCATCTTTGGCGAACAGGCTTGAAGCTTTAGATAAAATTCATATTTTTCATATTGGTTTGGATAAAATATTTCTATGTTTTAAATAGAGTTATACAGGGTTATCATAAAGTCTTGTAACATAAAAAATTTGAATTTTATGGTGACTTGTTCAACTAAGGGTTCTTACTATGCAAAAATTGACCTTGCAAGTGTCAATGCAGATTGCGCAACACGAACGCAACGTTGATTGCATAAGTTGGCGTTAGTTGAATTTAAGAGCGTTGGTAGCGAGCGAATTTTTAAAATGTAAACACCTTCCCCCCTTACTTACGTACTTAACCCTCGCCCAGATATGCATCGACTCTTTTTCAATGCATGGAGCAAGAAAAGGATGGCGCAAATGATCGGCAAACCTATTTGGCAACACCGCGGTCTTAGGCCATGTTAAGAGAATTTAGGTACTTCTAACTTTGATTTAGTCAATGACGATTCAGTATACTGTTGGCGGTCGTCGGAGTATGATGGTGTACGCTTCATGATATGTGTGCGTTACGTCTAGCCTTGCATAAAAGATCATATGTAAGTAAATGATGATGCATGAATGATAATAATTATTTATTTTGTTTCTTTTGATCTTGGGTATTTTGCAGTACTGGCGCAAACTTTTTTTTTTGCTCACAGTTAAGAAAATTATGTAAATCAAAATTCATATATTAAATATACATACCTGAAGGAAGTTCATCCATATTTTAAAATTATTATAAGACTTCCACAGCGTCAAATATAAAATCACAACTTTGCTACTTTTAACACACTAGTTCAGATCGCTCAGTTGGAGCTCAACTTTGGAACTGTCGATTGTTCAGACGAGTGATCAAAAGGGCTTTATTATTATATTTCCGGTTAGCCTCAGGTATAGAAAGGACGGTCCATCTATTGAAACTATTAAATTGAAGAATTTCTTTTTTTTGGTTTTTGCCAGCTTTAGAGCGAATTGGCCCCAACGTGTGGCGGTATAAGGTACTCCAGTGTGAGCACTAATCTTTTTAATAGAAGTGCGAGGATTTTCCTCCACCACCTCCCGAATCTCCCGAACGACGTCTTCTGACGTAGGAGGTCTACCTGATCTTGGTCTTGTATTAACACAACCATATTCCTTAAATTTGTGGATCGTCCTTCGAATGTGCTGTCGTAGAGAGGGTCGATCAACGTCATGATTGGGAAATGTCGCAAAGAACTGGGCTTCACATTGTTCAATTGAATAAAGTTCTTCCCCATTTTCTACGTGTTTTGTCCCGTAATATGTCTTCACGATGAAAACATTCTCTTCCGCTGAGTAAACCATTTCTATATTAAAAAAAAGAAATCATTAAACATGTGCTTCAGGTTATAATTGTAGAGTGAATTCCGCAAAATCGGACCAAAGTTGAAAAAATATAAAATGTATGTACTTACTGATGCAAATAATATAGGTAAACCAATTAAATTTTCTCACAAACATGAGTAGCACCCCAGTCGACGCGAGACTTTTAGGTTAGAAACGACACGTGTCCGACAGAACAACAAACATCCGAACAGATGATATCCAATCAAATGGTAGTTTTTTTGTGGGACATTTGAATATACGACCAAGTGGTCGCCGAACATCTCCGAGGAGAATTTCACAACCGAACTATAGTTCGGATCATAATTTATAAAGCGGCACAGCTCCTAAATTCCAATTTTTTATGTTACAAGACTTTATGATAGCCCTGTACATTTAAGTAGAGTTATAAATTTAGAGTTATACATTTAGAGTATACATTTAAATAGAGTTATACATTTAAATAGAGTTATACATACATTGCCTACTTGCAGAGGTAGTAAATACTAGATAGTAAGAGTGGAGTTGAATTAATGTAGCTAAATAGAGACATCCTTTGCTGTTACTGTAAAAATCAAAATTAAAATTCTTAAAAAAACCAGTTAACGTTTGGAACAATTTAGATACATTATTTATTGTTATATAATGACAGTTATGTCATCATAATGAGAATTACAGCATCTAATGAAATCTTAAATTACTGTTAATTAAAGTTTGTAATCTATAGTATTAATAAACAAATAAACAACAAGTTTCTCCATCAAATAATGAAACAAATATGTAGTATAAAACTCGCTGGTTGTGATTATGTAAGGTAAAAAAAATACCTGACCCTAAATGATGTGTATTATGTTCCATGAAGGCGGTTTAAAGAAAATGTCAGAGTATGACAGACTCCAAGCTTTGCAATACCTCGAAGCAGGGCATACGCAGCAGGAAGTAGCAGCTAAATTCGGGTGCGCACCTAGCAGCATCAGTAGACTCCAAAAACAATTTTTGGAAACGGGTTCTGTTGCTAGAAAGAGAAGGTCTGGGAAAAAAGGCTCTGCGGAATTTTCTGACTCGTCTAAACTAGAAGGTAATCATTTGAAAGCAGTAACAGATAATTCGTAAAGTAGAAAAGCATTAAGCGCCCCCGTAAAGTATAAAAGCAATAACTCGGAACAATAGACATAATAATCAATACGTCTAAGATAAATCTTAATCTCTTAATCTTAAACATTATTCTTTTTACCTAGACGAAAGTACAATCATTCCAGAACATTCAAATCAACTTCATCCTGCAGCAGTCGGCAATGAAAATGGGGATCCCTCGTCAATAGAAGATTTACTAAATAACGAACCTGAACCGTTTATAATCAAACAAAATATAAAATCGAATAGAGGAAGGAAAAGAAAATTTCCCGTTGACGAAGCTGAACTACCCGAAGGTGGTTCTGTTTCAAACAAAACTTTGGAACGTGATCTCGACACGGAGAGTGATGACGAAGATTTATCACCCATAGTGCTGACCCATCAAGAGCAGCAAGACGATATGAACACTATCACTTTTCCAGAAAAGGATTTATCGGAACTTTTCCGAAGGATGGAATCTGCGGTTCCGGAGAAAGATACGTTGGCTTATAGCACTCGAATAGAGAAATTAAATTGGGACAACATTGCATTCAATGCTTACTCAGCCGAGGAATGCAAAAATACCTGGATCCTCGTGCAGAAACGGTTAAGAAAATTTAGGTTATTAAGTGAGGTTTTACACGACGCTAAGGAATGGATATCTAAACCGTGGACCGACTTTTATCGAGGGGGTAAGAATAAACGTCATCCGGAGTTTCCAAAGAGACCTCTGTCACGTTATATGATTTACTACTTGAAAAAGAAGGATAAAATCTTAAAGGAGCATCCAAACATGGAAATGGTAAGATTTCCTAATCACTTCAATAAACTTTAAATTTTAATTTAATTTAATTTTAACTTAATTTAATTTAATTTTAATAATAATGTGTCGGTTTTTTGTGTGTAATGATAACGCTCGATTTCATTTCAGACCGATGTATCGAAAATGATTGCCAGAATGTACAAGAATTTAACTCCGACCAAACAAGAAAAGTACACTAAGTTAGCTTCAAAATACAGGGAAGATTACGAGAAGAAATTAGAAATGTTTTAGTAAGTACAAAACAATTTTTTAAGACCTAGAAAACCACTTGTTTATTATATAGTGAAACCTCGATTTATCGTTTTAGCAGGGAACGGTTAGAAAAAATAAGCACTACATGTTAAGAAACTTTATTTATTTGTGATATTAAATATAATAATTAATTAATAAATACATGCATAAATTATGTAAAATAATTTCAGAAAATAGACTTATTTACAATTTTTGTAAATAGTCAACAATTTTTTCAAATAGATCATATACTTGTAAGAGTAACTATACTTGTAAGATTAACTATACTTGTAAGAGTAGCTATACTTGTAATAGTAACTATACGTGTAAGAGAAACATTTTTATATTTTTCAGTCAATTGCACCCAGAATTAAAATCGGGAGAAAAAGGATCTCACAGCAAAAATGTGGAAAACGGCCCGAAAAAGCCTTCAACTCCTTTCGGACTCTTCTACTTAAACCAACTGAAAAGTGCGGAAAACACGAACGTCGATAAAAACGTAGTAAAAGAGAAATGCAAAGAGCAGTGGAAGAACCTGTCGGACAAAAAGAAAGTCCTTTGGATAAATTGGGCCGAAGAAGAAGAATTAAAATACCAGGAGGAGTTGAAGAATTACTTAATTCAAAATCCCGATTTCGTGCCGATTCACATCAAATCTGTGTTGACCAAGGACGAACGGTTGCTTAAAGAACGCATGGCTGGAAAGCCTATAAAGCCTCCATCGTCAGCATATAGTTTGTTCTCTCAAATTATGCTCCAAAGCGAAGAGATTAAAAAAGTTTCTCCAAAGGAAAGGATGAACGTCATCGCCACCAACTGGAAACTGTGTTCTGAAGACGACAAGAAAATGTATAAGGAAAAATTGTCGCATCTGATGGAACAGTACAAATTGAACTTTGCATCTTACTTAGAGTCATTGAGTGAAGAAAAACGGCAAGAAGAGCTAATGAACATTCAACCGAAGCGGAAATTGAAAAATACCGAAGCCGACGATGGACCTGCGAAAAAACAAAAAACAAAGGGTCAGAAGGCTGCAGAAGCGGAATCTTCATTGGTTAACAATTCCGCGCAACGTGAAAACATTTCAAATAAACGAGTTATACCTGCAAGAGCTTCACATTCTCGAGTTGCAAATTCTGTTCAGGTAACTGAACCTAGCTTACCAGTTTCAAAATCGAAAAAGAAATCCAAAAAAGGGCACGCTAAGAACAAAGAACCTTCTGAGAATGATGCGATGGAAGAACCTAATGATGAGTTGATCGAGTCTAAATTTGAAGCGGAGGATACCGTTGTTAAGCAAGAATCTGCCAAAATAGATGACGACGATGAAGCTGATGACGATGCTGTGTTCAAACGAGAACCTAAACAACCTCCTAAGTAAGTATGAGCACATACCTACATATTAATCATTTTTAGAAAATATTACAATTGTAATTTATTATAATATTTTGCAAAATTTATTATAATATATTGGATAATTTGTTATGAGGATAATTTATTATAATGGATAATTTATTATAATGGATAATTTATTATACCGGATAACTTATTATAATATATTGGGTAATTTATTATAATATATTGGATAATTTATTATGAGGATAATTTATTATGAGGATAATTTATTATAATCGATAATTTATTATAATGGATAATTTATTATAATGGAAAATTTATTATAATGGATAATTTATTATAATAGATAATTTATTATAATATATTGGATAATTTATTATTATCTTTATCATATATTTTACTGTTTTGTTTTGAATCGTAGAACCGCCTATGCATATTTCGAACTAAAGTACAAACTAAAGCCACAGCCACAAAAAGACCAAACAAAATCGACTAAAGAAATTTGGGACAACTTCAGTAAAGTTACCAAACGCAAGTACGAAAAAGAATTGGATGAATTGAAGCACGCCTATCTTGTGAAGTTCGAAAAGTTCTTGAAGACGATGTCGAAGCCTCGGTTAAAGCGCTACATCAAAATGAAGGCTGAGCAAGAAGCACTGGAAAATGCCACTGATCAGAACGAATCCCACAACTCACAAGATAATCGAAATAATTCAGAAGATCTCGTCAAGACAGAGGATAGCGAGGACGAAGACGAAGAAAACGAAGCTGCTGGAACAGCCGATTAATAGCATAGTTATCATTATTTGTTTCCAAAAAAAAAAATACAATTAAAATATGTAAGTAAATATCTTATTTAGTTCGAAATTTCTTATTAATTTTTTTTTTTCTGTTTCAGGAAACTTTAATACCAGTGTTTTTGTAATAATGATAATACATAGAAGACAGTTCTTAAGTGTATAAAAAATCAGTGATATTTATTCCAAAACATAATGTTAGTTCGAATCTGTTGAATGTACTTTATTCTAACATATCTTAACGGCATAGAAATTGTTTACCTTCTAATAACTTCCATTAGTAAGATAAAATTATTGATACCTACAATTAACCTTACAGTAATGCAGTACCTCAGTAACGTTTGCACTATAAGTAAGAAAAAAGAAAGAAATTAATGAATAGCATATTTATTGCTACTATTAAGTGTTGTATTGTGTTTCCAATTAATTTTGAATTTTAATTATTTGTATGGAAACGTGCTTTTTGCAAATATTTTATTTGTTATTCATTATTTTGTTATTGATTATTTTGTTATTGATTATTTTGCTATTGATTATTTTGCTATTGATTATTTTGCCAATTGATTATTTTGCTATTGATTATCTTGCTAATTGATTATTTTGCTATTTATTATTTTGCTATTGATTATTTTGTTAATTGATTATTTTGCTATTGATTATCTTGCTAATTGATTATTTTGCTAATTGATTATTTTGCTATTGGTTATTTTGCTATTGATTATCTTGCTAATTGATTATTTTGCTAATTGATTATTTTGCTATTGATTATTTTGATTAATGATTTTGTATTTGAAATAAGTAACTATGCTATTCAAATTTGTGTATAAAATTAATGATTGTGTAAATTTTAAAGAATTATGTAAATTTAAAAAGAATATAAGTTTAATCTAAATATAAAGATCATTTAAGATGTGATTTGAAATCATGGGAATTACTTATATGTTGTGCCATTCGATTTTTTATTCTTCTTTGTAAGTGACTAAAGTTGTTTTTAGTAACTTACCGTTCTGTCTCTTACGTAACTAATTGTAAATACATTAAGCCCTTTTTAATATCTGTAAGGTAACAAGAGAAACAATGAAAGATTATGTATAGAGGCAAACATGGCTTTGTCACATGTATAAATTTTGTGTATCAAATAAATAGTACATGATAGAGTTTTTTTCGTTGTTTATGCTGAGTATTCCGCTAGCATTTGATTTTGTGCAAAATATACTATATTTGTAGCCATTTACGCAGTATGACTTGACACATTTTCTTTGTCGTTTCGTTTTAATGTAAATTTTTAACGAAAGGCATCCCAATATTCCACAAACTAACATAACTTTGTTTTTCTCTAAATGGAGAAATAGTATTCCGTATAGGTCTCGTCACAAAAGAAGTGGCCGGCTGCGTCATCAATTTTACATGGAGTCTTATGGAAAATACGTGACGTCACTGGCTACTTCTCGTGGTGTTAGGTCTACCAATGATAATATTTAATAATACGCGGAATTAGGCAACCATACATACAGATGACATACGTCCATTAGATTTACATTGATTTCTGGTTGCCTATACCACAGGCGTGTATATTACTAAATTTGCGTGACTACTTTTCTTCTGAAATTTAGCATTTTTAAGAATTTTAACTATTTTGTAGTTGTAATTGATACATTTGTGTATAATTATAAAATATATTATAATTTGTTATTGTTGTACAATATAGCATAAAACTACACGTACATTTAGAGGATAACTCTTTTGTATCGATGTAGTTTAGTTACTACCACACGTTGGTGGGTACTTTATAGTTAGTAGCTAGTTTGTACTAGCAAAGTTATAGCTGGTTATGCAATTCACTACCCTTCTCTCAGAGATGGCGCTCACTTCCAAATTTATTTATTTATCGATCTCGGGAATTTTCAATGAAATTGTAATAAGTTCGTGTGGCGGTTACTCGTGCCACTGCAAAGAAAACCTCAGTTTTTGTAAACGCAAAATCGTCGGATTTGGTGAATAAGTCGCGATCATTCGGAACTAAATTCAAAGTGTTTTGCTAGCAAAGTTTGCCTTAAAAACTAGTCAATCGAGTTTTCTATGCGGTTGCTAGAGTGAAATGCCGAACGCGACAATCTCCTTAAACAAATCCAGGACCGAATTTTTGTTTACATGCGCACTTTCTGAGGGCAACGACACGTGATAATGAATTCAATTTGTGAAATATTTAAGAACGGATTTTCTTATATTTAGTTAGTTTTTAATTTACATTAATAAATTATTTTATTACTATTGATGTTAATAGATATGGTATAAATTGCTTATTTAACCGGGTTTTATCAATTTCCGATTTAAAACTGTTTTAAAAATGATTATCGAAATTTCGCGTTCAAAATTTTGCATTTTATTGTATTTGAACGCTTATCAGTTTGTTCGTAAACATTTTATAGGGTAAATATAAATGACAGTTTTATTAGATTTTATTAGATTTTATTAGATTTTATTAGATTTTATTAGATTTTATTAGATTTGTATGTAAATTTTTATCATTATTTTTCTTCGACATAGTTATCATTATTATATTTATTAAGTATTAGGTTTGCGTTAATCAATCATTACAATATGTGTCAGAGGACTGCAACATTTACTATTTTGCATAATGATAGAATTATAGGCTTCGATACATTCTAGATATACAATTCAAATGAATCTCGATTGATTAAACTGCGATAATTATTATAATTTTATGTCAGATATTAGCATAATTGTGGCCCACTTTGAGTTTATACAGGGTGGCCGAGATTAAACGTATATACGTTTTTCAAATGAAGTGATTATTATAAATTAAAGAACATCAAAATTTGTTAAAAAAACGTTTTATTTTTTATTTCTTTAGGGGTTATTATATTTATTTATTTTATTATACGTAGTCCTTTTCTTAGGATTCACACGATATTTTTTTTTGCTACTAGGCGCCACCAAAAAAATATTATATAATATCATATTATGATGTACATAATTTTTGGATATTACGTTACATAATAAATGTGATTTTTATTATTCCATCACTTCCAAAATCATCGAATTTTATTACCTTTGTAAATTGGCACTTTTATTTATTTATATCTATTGTCCGATTTCGTAGCGATTCTTCATCGTTTAAATCGACAGTCCGATATCATTATTTTAGTTAGATACTTTATTCGTAACGTCAACAGCAGACAAACGACAATTATTATTAATGTATCTTATCGATCTGAAATTTTCCTTGGTCATTCAGGTCCTTGTGGATTGTGGCGTTACTGCGGCTATCCTTCCAAATATAGCAAATGATCGAGTTAGTTAACCTAATACAAATTACGTTAGGTTAGCTTAGATTTGGGTAGGTTAGGGTTGGTTAAGTTAGGTTTGGTTTGGTTAGGTTAGGTTAGGTTAGTTTAGGTTAGGTCTGGTCAGGTTAGGTTAGGTCAGGTTAGGTTAGGTTACCTTAGGTTAGATCATATTAGGTTAGCTTATTTTAAACTACATTATATATATATATAAGAGATGTTATCCTGTGTTTTAACAATTTGTAGTTCTGTTCCTAGAATAGCCAACAAAATGATTATTTTCTGTGAATCATCACTTCTTAAACTCTCGTCGAGCTAGATTGAGAAAAAGCAACACTGTGCGCTGTGTGCCGTGCCTTGTCCGTACAGTACAAGTACGACTTCTTGTGGTACGACTACGACTACCAAACCAGTCCAGTCTCTGCCTACCACAACGCAATGCATCGGTGCTGCGCTGTGATCACCAGATATTGCAGCGCACACATATTTAAACCACATATTTAAACCTCAGATTTAAACCACATTTTTTAACCACAGTTTTTAACCACGGTTTTAAATCACATTTTTTAACCACATTTTTAACCACCGTTTTAAATCACATTTTTTAACCACAGTTTTTAACCACGGTTTTAAATCACATTTTTTAACCACAGTTTTAACCACGGTTTTTAACCACAGTTTTTAACCCCGGTTTTAAACCACAGTTTTATACCACAGTTTTTAACCGCAGTTTTTAACTACAGTTTTTAACTACAGATTTTAACCACAGTTTTGAACTACAGTTTTAAACCACAGTTTTTAACCACAGTTTTTAACCACAGTTTTTAACCACAGTTTTTAACCACAGTTTTTAACCACAGTTTTTAACCACAGTTTTTAACCACAGTTTTTAACCACAGTTTTTAATCACAGTTTTTAACTACGGTTTTAAACCACAGTTTTAAACCACAGTATAAGTACTGTGTTTAAACGGCAGATCCGTGTTTAAACGTTGGTCGCCTTGTACATATTATGAATCTCCCCCTCGGCATCACAATTGTGATCAAATCAGCTGTCGCGGAGCAGACAGTCTCTGACGTCCCAGCTAGCTTATTCATTCGCACTCGTATATTCACGGCGGCAGCAGTGCGCTCTTCAGTCTCTCGCTGTTTGTGTTCGTCGGTAGTGTGAGTGCGGCATAAACCGTACACTAAACTACGTAAACCGTGTCTACGTAGGCCGTGTCTTCTTCTAAGTAGTGATGTTGAACACGCGAGCGACTATTTCCTTGAAATATTAATGACGATGGCCGCAAGGGTTAAAATTAAGTGCCAACTCTGTTATTTTCTTCTCCTCTTCGTTCTACACCTCACGAGGACTTCTTCGGCTCACGAGACTTGCAGACATGTGCACCCTAAACATTACGAGGTAAGTTCGCGCTCTTTTTTGGGGAGCTCTCAAGTTTTGGTCACTTTTAAAATTGTGAGATTAAATCTTAATGAGACTTTAAGTCAGGAAAACAATAAGTATAAACAATAAGTGTAAACAATAAGTATAAACAATAAGTATAAACAATAAGTATAACCAATAAGTATACACAATAAGTATATACAGTAAGTATAAACAATAAGTATAAACAATAAGTATATACAATAAGTATAAACAATAAGTATATACAGTAAGTATAAACAATAAGTATACTCAATAAGTATAAACAATAAGTATAAACGAAAAGTATGAACGAAAAGTATAAACGAAAAGTATAAACAAAAAGTATAAACAAAAAGTATAAACATAAAGTATACACAATAAGTATACACAATAAGTATAAACAAAAAGTATAAACAATAAGAATAAACAATAAGTACAAACAATAAGTATAAACCTAGCAAAGCCGGTCCTGATCGAGACCTAAAAGAAGCAATCAATGGGGTTCAGAGCGTTAATTAAAGGTGGACATGCAACAGAAACGATGCGGATTAAAATCTTTTAATTTAATTATACCTTACGTGCTTTAAGGCTGACGAATCCACTATACTATCCAACACGTGCTGATTTGTCAAATAAATTCGTTACCATATAGAATGGAAAGGGAACGTATAGTGTGAATCAACCTTAATATGATTAAAGATTTATGGAAAACTTCATATGTATCGGTTGAACTATTGTTGAGATTTCGTGATTATTAATCAGTAAGTCAGTCCGTTAGTCGGTCAGTCAATCGGTCAGTCAGTCAGTCAGTCAGTCAGTCTGTCAGTCAGTCAGTCAGTCAGTCAGTCAGTCAGTCAGTCAGTCAGTCAATCAGTTAGTCAGTCAGTCAGTCAATTAGTCAATGGATTGCAATTTTATATATCCAGATTTACGTATTTATTATATAAGAACGTGCCTTTATGCAGAATGTTTAACTCTATCTTTTTGCCTCTAAATTTCCATATAATTAGAGGTGTCAAGAACAGCACATGCATGTCGTTTACATCAATGGCTATAACCACTTTGACCTTTAAGCATAGTCTGGGACACACAAGGATTATGTATATACATGTACTTGTCTTGATATTAAGTGTTATTTCCTTAAACGTATTTCCCCCGGCGATTAACCTGATTGAGCTAAAAGAAATTTCCGATTTTCTTTTAATTGCGTTTGTTGTATGTGGTACGTTAATCCAGATGCTTCTTTCACATAAACCTAGATTTGCTAAGGCTTTCTGTATAGCCACATATGAGTATATCCACATATAGTATAGTCTCATATAAGTATAGTCTCATATAAGTAGAGTCTCATATAAGTAGAGTCTCATATAAGTAGTCTCATATAAGTGTCATATAAGTAGTGTCTTATAAGTAGAGTCTCATATAAGTAGAGTCTCATATAAGTAGTCTCATATAAGTGTCATATAAGTAGTGTCATATAAGTATAGTCTCATATAAGTAAAACCACATATGACAATTTTTATCGGTATATGGAAATAATTTTTATTATTTATGTCTTTCAATTATATAATACATAATTACTACTCTCGTAGACCAGTTATCTAAGGGGCCATTGTTTGTTATTAAATTGTTAAGGGGCCTTTGTTGTTCATTATCTAAGGGGCCGTTGTTTGTTATTAAATAATTAGGGGGCTTTTATTGTCGAGTTCAAATTCTCTTGTAAACTGTTGTTAAGTAATTAAAGGGGCCAATACTTTAACAATTTTGATAATTTGCCAATAACGGCGAAATCGTTAGTCTTGAGGTTATTGAGTTGAATAAGGGTGTTCAATATTTAAGGTATTATTGTAAATCGAAACTTTGAATTGTTGCTGTTGAAATATTTGTTGAGAAATACATAGTTGTTGGTGGGCACAGTTACGTTACAATGAAACAATAGAGTAAAGGTTTGTCATGGTTCCTCTAAATTGTCGAAAATTGTGGTTGACGCCAGGGCTTCAGACTTTGTTGCTATTTTTGTCGGTTGTTGTATTGTGTTTTCGCGGGGCAGTTAAGGGTGTACGCCTTTAATGTGAGATATTGGTATGAATTCGTTAAGCACATCAGACCTACCCAGTCTCGGGATGCTGAAGGCCTCGTGCCTGAAGGCCTCGTGTCCTGTAGAAGCGTCCGTCCCTGTGGACTAAAGGGGTGCCAAAGCCCTGTGGCAATGTTGGCATCCGCCCGTCGTGGGCACTCTAGTGGTTGACGCCGAGTCCCTGTGGATCAGTAGAGGCTTCCTCGGCCTTCGTTCGGGCCTGTCGAAACCATTATTATTGTAGTTGGGTCTGGTCTGATGTTGTTGAAGGTCTGATGTTCTGAAGGTTGTTGGTCGTTCTTCTCGTTGTTGTAATTGCCATTGTTGATACGTAGTGGTGTTGAATCGTTGTTTTGTCTTAGTCTCTTGGTCGATGCTGGGGCTTTCGTATAATTTACGGATGTTAGAATAGGCCTCGCGAAGTTATTTTTGCAAGGTTTTGACTTCCCTGTGTGATACGTAAATCAGAGGCTTTAATTTTCCTTGCCACGCGTTGTTTGTTTGGTAAAAGCCCTGTGGCTGTGCCGGTAAGGTTGGGCACAAAATCCTGCGTTTTATTTATTTAATTTTAGAGAAAGAAACTTTGCTACCTTCGATTTATGAAAACATGCTCCTTTCGTGCCTTATCTGGGCAACTACGATATACAAACACAACAAGTAGGTGTCCTAACAGACGATCACAAGCTATAACATCACGAGCCATATAATATTCTTCTTTATTTAATTCTCAATTTTGTCGGTTTTTGGTACTGTCACAATATATATATATATATATATATATGTGTGTGTGTGTGTGTGTATATGTATATGCACTCAATTTGCGATACCTTTAAAATATACGAAATTCGAGAAAGTCGAGTGGAGACCACTCCATATTTTTTTAACGATGATTCCCCTTAGAGCCTAAATAATAACTAACGTATCACTCCGATTGGGCCCTTTTGAATTGCTGAAATATTCACTTAGGACTAATGCTTGTTCTGAATGAAAACGATGAAAGCAAAATTCAGTCTCGAGGACTGAGAACTCAATTAACCAAGAGCGTACAAAATTGCGGGAAAATTGGAAAAATGACAGCTGAGGGCGGTTCTCAATTAATTTGCGATACAAATATAATGTTTCGATATAAATATAAAATGAGGGAAATGAGGGGAAAACGTCGGTTCAAATTTAGTTCAAGTATTTTTCTTTCTTAATCGAGATTTACGCGGGCATTCCATTGAGCTGTTATTTTATTCAACTCCAATATTTTATTCAACCCCAATATTTTATTCAACCCCAATATTTTATTCACCCCAATATTTTATTCAACCCCAATATTTTATTCAACCCCAATATTTTATTCAACCCCAATATTTTATTCAACCCCAATATTTTATTCAACCCCAATACTTTATTCAACCCCAATATTTTATTCAACCCCAATATTTTATTCAACCCTAATATTTCATTCAACCCCAACCTTTTATTCAATCCCAACCTATTATTCAACTCCAAAGTTTTATTCACCTCGTCTTTTATTCTCATATCCCGTTTTGACCCGAGAATTAGTTCGATGTACTTTGCCGTTCCTTGTTTTAATTAGTTTTCTTTCAATTCATTAGAGGCTTAATGTTCAAATAAATAATTAATCCGTCGAGTGCAGAGTCTGGGGGTGATCGGATCATTTTTACCTTTGTTCCCTTCAAGATGTATTTGCGTTCATTAAATGCTACATAGTACTAAATGCTATACAGGGTGAGTTTTTATAATCTGCAAATTTAGATCGAGGGTTAAGGCTATAATCGCTTGCAACACAGCCATAAAGTAAGCGATTATAGCCTTAACCCTCGATCTAAATTTTCAGATTATAAAAACTCACCCTGTATAATACTAAATGTTATATATTACTAAATGTTATATATTACTAAATGCAATCTAGTACTAAATGCTATCTAGTACAAAATGCTATCTAGTACTGAATGTTATATAGTACTAAATGCTATATAGTACTAAATGCTATCTAGTACTGAATGTTATATACTACTAAATGCTATATAGTACCAAATGCTATATAGTACTAAATGCTAGTATTATATGTGATAGAACACACTTTACAAATTAGTTTCTAAATCAAGTAAACAAAAGCGCGGCGGAAAGTCGTTCGCGAACAAACGATTAATTCGAAAGTACAAATTAAGCTTTCTTTTGTTTAAAATTCATCTTTCGTATGCCGCGTATGCGAAATAAGTAGGTAGAGCAAATACCATCGTATTAATGCGATCGTATGAATACGATCGTATAATATGATCGTATGAATACGATCGTATTATACGATCATATTTCGCTGGTTAATAATTCTGAGCGTGAAATTTTATATATAAACGATTTATATACATTATATATATTTATAAACTATATATATTTATAAATTATATATATATTGATAAATTATATATATTTATTTAATCTCGTCAAAGTCTGCGAATGCGAACGACGACTTGGCCGATCTACAAATGGTATATTCTTTCGATTATGGACAGTCAGGTGCTGTGTCAAGGTCGTTTGTCTTGTATACTGCAACACATATATTACAACTTCTGTGTAGGTCAGTATATACGTATTTGTACGTATGGCTCGTATTTGTACGTATACTTCTCAGGCAAGGCTCTTGTATGCAGATTTAGTTTTGCAGATATTCAGCGCTTTTGCAGACATTCAGCGTTTTTTGACGTCATAAAAATGTTAATAGTGCATTTTACTGTATACTATTTTCAATATTATATGCAGCATGACGTCATGTCGGTGGAGGGTCTACTAACATGAATTACAGAAACCTGTAAAGACAGATTCTTTCACCTTAGGATTTTCATTTGGCATAAGCGTCATCTATACGTGGGAAGATGCATTGGGACATCAAAATATGACGTCATATAATGAATAACGTAGTTGTACTTAAGAGACTTGTAATTAAGAGAAATGTAATAAATGTAATGAAATAAAATGCTATGAATGTAATATAATGAAATGAAATGAAATATATGTAATGGAATGAAATGAAATGAAATATATGTAATGGAATGAAATGAAATGAAATATATGTAATGGAATGAAATAAAATGAATGTAATGTAATGCAATGAAATGTTATAAAAACTAGCGTTGATGATTGTGAAATATAAAAAGCGATGTATACGTAAACACAACTAGAAATGATTTATTTAAACCGGGAATAATTAATATTTGTTTTTCTCCGCAGAGATATTAAATTGTGCCCGTACAATGTAAATGTTTTAACTTTTTGTTGCCAGTTGCTTCTACATGAACCCGACATTAATTAAACTCCTAAAACTGGAAAACTTTTAATTTGTACACGTAGAACACATTTAGCAAACATTAGTTTCATTAATAATATATCAGAAGTGATGCAATTTCATACCTTTCGAATAATTTCGAAAAGGAGATTGATTTAACGACTATTAAGCTTAACAACTATTAAGCTTAACAACTATTAAGCTTAACAACTATTAAGCTTAACAACTATTAACCTTAACAACTATTAAGGTTAACAACTATTAAGCTTAACAACTATTAAACTTAACAACTATTAAACTTAACAACTATCAAGCTTAGCAACTATACACCAGAAGGTTTTGCAATGTATAAACAGTTTCCTTTTTGAGCACATGGTAAAATACCTTTTTTGGTCGTACCACCAAAATCGTTAGTGTGAAATGACCGTAAAGGCATACTCACTTACAATAGTGGTTCCGGTTCAAGGAACAACTCTCTCAATGACTTCTTTGCCATTTGTTTGTCTACTTAATCTGTGCAATGTCAGACAAAAAATTGATAGTTTCATGAATTCGCAGTCGAATCCCCGCCTTCAAGTTGCCGCTCCATAAACTTTATTGTTCTCCAAACAAACAATTGCGCTTTTCGAGACGTTGCTTAAGCCTCAGGTTGATAACCGTGGTAAAAATCGAAACTAGCAATACTGCTAATTGTTGGGAATAACCATTGAATATGTCCATTGTCTTCGGGAGCATTATCACAGAATATTCTGAGGTACTATCCTTGTTAGATCTGAAATCGAGAGCGCTTCTGTTTTTCCAAGTACGCAGACCATGGAAATACACGTGATAATTGCGCATTAATTATCTCATTATTTTGTTTATATATCTCATTATTGTTTGTCAAATGGAGTATAAAGTTGCTGCGAAATCATATAATAAGCGTGCGCATATTAAATTATGTAATTTTATTTATTGAGCTGTGCTAGTGGTTGAGCGCCGTGCTCATTGAAGCAATTCCAACACTAAAACTAATCCATTTTGTATGTACACACTTTATGTAGATATGTGTATGGACCATGATAAGGTTAATTGTTAGGAGCATGTTGAGTTTATTCTCTAGTTTATTCAGTGGTTTATTCTTTAGTTCATCTTGGATTCATCCTGGATTCATTTCGGATTCATTTCGGATTAATTTTGGATTCATTTTGGATTCATTTTCGATTCATTTTGGATTCATTTTGGATTCATCTTGGATTCATCTTGGATTCATCTTGGATTCATCTTGGATTCATCTTGGATTCATCTTGGATTCATCTTGGATTCATTTTGGATTAAACATATTCCCTAAAAGAACGTAAAACTATTGTCTTCGATTTCGATCTCGTTAAAAGAAGACATTTAGTGAAACAATAATGAGAATACCCAAGATCACCAGGCATAGAATAAATTTGTGTACCTTACTGATACCGGTTTATCGAATTGCAAAACTTGAAACGTTGAAAATATTCATCTTCCGCATATTTACTAGACATGTATCCATTGAACAACTCTCTTTTCCAGTTTTTTCCAAACCTGTACTTCAAGCTATGTGCCTTCTCACCGGGATTGTATCATAAATATCGATTTCCAGATGTTATCTCTTAATGTGTGCCTAATTTTCGTTCATTATTTGCTACATTTGCAAAAGTGGAGGCAACTTTAACTTCGAATATTCAACTTCTTCTTCAAGTTCTTATTTTTACAAAAAATATTCTTAGTCTTAAGTATTAAAATTCTTGGGTAGCTTAAGCCTGTTTTAAAAAATCTTCCTCATTTAGTTTTCACATTCATTTATTATTCTTTATGTATGCATCTACTGCGAATATATTGTACAGTCGTCTGCAGATTAAATGCATACGATGAACCCATTCTAAGCGAAATTCTTACTTAGAATTTATTCACCGTATCCATTTAAGGTGCAGACGACGGTGCAAAGTGAATGTGCCCAGTCCCTTGTAAAAGTGTCAACTTGACATTTAACCTAAACATATACACTTGACAGACGTCAACTTAACG
>JAWQRP010000668.1:0-25153 GCA_033557875.1 Quadriops clusia
GTTCGCGAGCCACACAAGACATGAGGGTCGCGCTTCGCGCGACCCTCATGTCTTGCCAACACTATCGGCCTGCGGCTTTCGCATCCTCGGATTAACATCAAATAATGTAGGCGCTCGCTCACTCGCTTCGCTCGTTCGCAAGCCACACAAGACATGAGGGTCGCGCGAAGCCAACACTATCGGCCTGCGGCCGTGGCTTCCTCGGATTAAAATCAAAGTAGTAGGCGCTCGCTCACTCGCTTCGCTCGTTCGTGAGCCACACAAGACATAAGGGTCGCGCGAAGCGCGACCCTCATGTCTTGCCAGCACTACCGGCCTGCGGCCTACAGCCTTCGCATCCTCGGATTAACATCAAAGTAGTAATTTATTTCAAGATAAAATAATTTGTTTCTCGACAAAATAATTTATTACATGATAACATAAATTGTTTCAAGATAAAATATTTTGCTGCATAATAAAATAATTTAGTTCTCGATAAAATAATTTCTTTTATGATATAATAATTTATTTCAAGATAAACTAATTTGATTATAAATAAAATAATTTGTTTCATGACAAAATAATTTGTTTTTAAATAAAAATAATTTGTTTCAAGTTAAAATAATGTTTCAAGGCAAAATTAGTTTCTAGATAAAATAATTTGTTTCAAGATAAAATAATTTGTTTGCCCAAAAAATAATTTGTTTCTCGATAAAATAATTAGTTTCAAGAAATAATAATTTGTTTCAAAACAAATTAATTTGATTCAAGATAAAATAATGTGTTTCATGATAAAATAATTGGTTCCATCATAAATTAATTAGTTTCAAGATAAAATAATTTGATAAAATAATTTGTTTCTCAATAAAATAATTTGTTTCAAGACAAAATAATTTGATCCTCAATAAAATAATTTGATTCAAGATAAAATAATTTGTTTCATGATAAAATAATTGGTTTCATCATAAATTAATTAGTTTCAAGATAAAATAATTTAATAAAATAATTTGTTTCTCAATAAAATAATTTGTTTCAAGAAAAAATAATTTGTTTGCCCAAAAAATAATTTGTTTTTCGATAAAATAATTAGTTTCAAGACAAAATAATCTGATCCTCAATAAAATAATTTGTTTCAAGATAAAATAATTTGTTTACCCAAAATATAATTTGTTTCTCGATAAAATAATTAGTTTCAAGAAAAAATAATTTGTTTCAAGACAGAATAATTTGATTCAAGATAAAATAATTTGTTTCTGGATAAAATAATTTATCTCAAGACAAAATAATTTGTTTCATGATAAAATAATTGGTTTCATCATAAATTAATTAGTTTCAAGATAAAATAATTTGATAAAACAATTTGTTTCTCAATAAAATAATTTGTTTCAAGACAAAATAATTTGTTTTAAGCTAAAATAATTTGTTTCTAGATAAAATAATTTGATGAAATAATTTGTTTCTAGAAAAAATAATTTGTTTCAAGACAAAATAATTTGTTTCAAGATAAAATAATTTGTTTCATGATAAAATAATTTGTTTTAAGACAAAATAATTTGTTTCATGATAAAATAATTTGTTTTAAGACAAAATAATTTGTTTCATGATAAAATAATTGGTTTCATGATAAAATAACTTGATTCAAGATAAAATAATTTGTTTTTCAATAAATTATTATTATTTTATTACACGAGTAGTAATACATAATATCATCAGAGACAGAAGCACCTTTAATTGCAGATATAGACGCTGTTCATTCGAGGTTCAATTCCGGGATAAAAGATATAATAAGGAAATATTTCTATAATCCTCGTTTTGAATTGTTACAATACATACTTGTAAGATTCATTTATTTTTCTTTCATAAAAAATTAAAAGGCTGTAAACACAAAAAGCTCGTCTTAAATTCATCGCCTCCAGCTTGTCGATCCCCTGTTCTAAAAAGACCTAAAGGGCAGCAACAAAATTACAATGAGAGCCAAGAAAGGTGGATTAACGCCGCATTGCGAATTCAAGTGGAGGGACCCGAGCAATCTTTCACCTGACGTTGACAAAGAGATTCTTGTCTCGACATCATTTGCTTTACTTTTCCGCTCTTTCCGAGCTTAAGAACCCTTCAAAACAACCCCAAACGCCCCGAAACTGCTGCCTTTGCGCTTTTCGAGAAGCCTACATTTCGGCCTTCTGCTAAGCGACACGATAACCGACTCCTCCTGGAAGCGATCTGACTAAAGGCCGGATTTTGGGTAACACTCCCCTTGGGACAACCTCGTAGGCCCCTTGTGGCACCCTAGGAGGCCCCTCGGGGCCCCTAGAGGCTCTCGAGGCCCCACCCTCGAAGCCCCTTATTTATTTACAACGAGAAAACTATAAGGAGTAAATTTCCCAGAAAAACTGTTTCCAGGGGAGCAAATATTAGCGCGGGTAAAAAATGGCCCGCAGGATCAAAGAGCCTGTAATGCGAGGGGATAAGGATTGAGCCGGATAGGTCTGCGAAATGAAAGTTTTTCGTCTGGATGTATTGAGCTGTGCGTCGGAATGTGCAGTAGATATTAAAGTATCGGCCGGGGGTTATGTACGAAGAAAGGGAGACTTAAAACTTTAAAATAAAAGCGCTAGGAAACTGACAACGAGTTTACCGAGCGCCTAGGGCGATCCTGACAGTTATCCTCGCATCAAGCGAACCGTGTCAATACATTTCGACGTTCGATGTGTACCGGAGACACGTCTGAAATTGCTCAACGTTAAAAATGGGGCAGGGGAAGAAAACTAAAAAAATAATCCGATAAAACATCAGCCTAATACAAGCTGTCTCATTTTTCACCATCGCTCCCAATTAAGCCCTGCCACGTCCAATTATGTTTCGTCAGAGGATTATTTCAGTTTTAACGGTGTTACATTCCATTAAGCGCCATTAGCTTGATTGCCCCAAAAAATTATCGTATACATATCAATATTTACATATTTACAAAATTGTTATTTGTGGGTATTAAAGTCTCAGTAATAAATGTACTTGCTCACTTCATGTACCTATCAATTTATTATCATCACAAATTGAAATTTTATTTTTTGAAATTGTTGTCGTTTCGCTGCCCGATTTAAGGCTTCTTCTTGTAATTACAAAATTTTAAAAGTCCCAATTATTTAAAAACTAAATTATTAGAAAGCTTTTAATTAAATCTATATTTAATATTTATTAATTACGGTGTTATATCTTGGGTAATATACAACTGAATGTTAAACGCTCCAGTTGAGTGTATTAAAAAACGAGCGCCGAAGGCGCGAGGCGACGAGCTCGCGAAGCAAGCGAGCTCGAAATCTCAATTATTTAAAAACAATCAATAACTCACCTGCTCGGAAAACAAGTTGTCAGCGCTGGTCTTTAAAGAACTAAACGACACAGATGTAACGGGGTAAGGTATGGGCCCAAGAGCGATATACCACGTGTTCGTTTTGAACTGTTTCATAAAAGCTGCCGTTTTTTTTCATCCTGTATGTCAGTTATACTGTTTTCTCAAGTAATTAGTACGTACTCATTCTCTACGTGTCTTAAGAGTGTTTTATTAAGTGGAGAGGAGTTGAGCGTGAGTGAAGAGGGCTAATTTCGAGTTGGGTCATTCCAATGGTCGACACTTTAACTCCAGTTAAGAATGTCATGTCGTGCAAAGTTCGAGTTCGTGTCGGGGAGAACCAGCAACGGTTAACACTCGATTTATGTCCGCAAGGATGAACTCGAAGCTCCCCGCGTAAGATTACGAACCTTCCCACCCTCTAATGCTCGAGAGCCGCCCGCAAATACAAAGCATATGCTCAAGACATTATTACAAGTTCTAGCGTCTAATATGACTTCAGACAAATTACGCTCTGTAGCTTTATAAAGTTTCGCCGTATCGGCAGGACGTTCAATATCTATAAAGGGAGATCAGGTGTTTACGGAAAGTTGGCTCGTGCAACTTATCATATTATAATCCCACGGCGAGCCTGCGAGACCCTTCTTATCGCCAAATCTGCTTCTAACGACATCACACCGCCTAACAAGTCCCCAGTTCGCAAAGTCCTCTATGAGAGGCGACGAGTCCTCTTTGACTATTTTCTCTTTAGAGTCCTAGTCCTTAGAGTCCTCCTCCTTAGTCCTCATCCTTAGTTCTCCCCCTTAGTCCTCCTCCTTAGTCCTCCTCCTTAGTTCTCCCCCTTAGTCTTCCTCCTTAGTCCTCCTCCTTCGTCCTCCTCCTTAGTCCTCTTCCTTAGTCCTCCTCCTTAGTCCTCCTCCTTAGTCCTCCTCTTTAGTCCTTCTCCTTAGAGTCCTCCTCTTTAGTCTTCCTCCTTAGAGTCCTCCTCCTTCGACCCCTCTTCCTCCGAATCCTCATTCGAATCCTTCTCCTTGAACCCTTGTAGTTTCAACGCCAAGTCCGATTATTCCACCGAATTAGTTAATTAATTGGGCATGTAACTAAAGAGATTACGATCGCTCGCGTTCGCGAATTCGAATAATCGCATTATCGGCTGACTCGAGATTCGATCGAAAATAAACATAATAATTGGTATTAGCAGCTCTCGCGGATTCTTTTGCGGGTAAATCCGACTCAGGGAATCAGCCAACCGACGCAGCCAACTCGATGGATCCGAAGTAGAAGAAGCTCTCGGAAACATCACGAGCTGTGCTCAATTACGACTCCTCCCCCCATTGTTTGTCTGCAATTTCACTGCAGCTTCTACGGCGATTTGTCGGCTTTTTGCTCTTTAACTTGGAATTGGAACTCATACACTTTATGTAAATTAATTTAATCATCAAGTTTGGCCTGTTTACCATTATAATTCATTCGCAAATAATAATAATATCCGATATTTTTCTAAGTCCTGATACTGCAGGCACCCGTATTCGATATTCTGTATTGTGAAGGTATAAATAAGGCGAGCATAATTAGTAAAACTACGAGACTTATCAGAATAAAAAGGGGGATCGCGAACGGTCGCTCGTTCTGAAAGGGAAGCGTCTGGCGACAGAGAGACGGCGCCAGTAGAGCAGCCAAGGAATTTCGGAACAATGCTGTGGGCCCAATTCCTCAACATTTCATTCATTAACGGAAGAATAGTATCTGGCTAGCCTTGTGGGTTCAGGATGCCGCACGCTACGAGGGAAGGATGTTCTCCCACATCTGGCGAACCTGCTAGAACTTTAGCAGATGTGTCATCTGGCCGAAGTCAGTATTGCCGAGTGGCGACAAGGAATTTAGCCGGAAAACGGAAACAAGCAGTTCAAGGAGACAAAACGGAAGACGGGCCGCCGAGAGGCGATGACGGGTATATCTAGGAGGTACAGCCTTAAGCGGTTGAAGCCATATGGAGATTTCTTTTCGATCAACCTCTCTGTAACAGAAGTCCAGTTAGCTCTCTACAAGCAGAAGCCGTTCGCTCTTTTAACCAGCCCTGCCGACGAAGACCAGCGTTACCTATCTTCTCCTAGCCGCTCGTGACCAGCCCTGATCAAGGACGTGTGTTTACGTGTGTTTATGTGTGTTTACGTGTGCTTACGTGAGTTTACGTGTGTTTGCGTATGTTTACGTGTATTTACGTGTGTTTACGTGTGTTTACGTGTGTTTATGTGTGTTTACGTGTGTTTACGAGTGTTTACGTCTGTTTATGTGTGTTTACGTGTGTTTATGTGTGTTTACGTGTGTTTACGTCTGTTTATGTGTGTTTATGTGTGTTTATGTCTGTTTACGTGTTTCTCTCATCGCCGAAACCGTGTGCCCATTCGCCAGCTACTTCACCAATAGCAGCCCGAAGGATCGTGTCCACATTCAATTCACGTTTCATAAATTCGATCATCTTGGGTGAGGTACAAGCGTGGAGCTCGGGCCAGCGGGAAAGGACTGATTACTGGGATACCAGACAGCAGCTCTGTTCACCCGTTTGTTCCAATTTCTTGTCCATCAGGAGGCATTACTTGGCAACCCCTGGCTGTGGAGCCACATAGTGGTGACATGGACCATACTTTCTGATAACGTAATAACATTCTGGTGGGACTGTCCTTTATTCCCATTAACCATTTTTGTTTACCTGAACGCTTGAACTCGGGATGCCGCTGGCTGCGTTAATATGGAAACGCGTTTTTGCCGAACCCACAAATGTTGCCACCTAGTCCGCCGTGACAGTTGCGGCGTGCCGTATGGATTTCATAAAATGATGACGGTGACGATCGTTGAAGGCTATGCCGGAGGTCAATACTGATCCTGAGCTTTTAAAGTTCGAATTTGTAGAGTATTTACCACTGCGCTACGTCAGGTTGTGGTGGGTTAAGTAGCAACATTCGCGTTTTTTGCCGTGTTTCATAAGTCACAGAGTCACAGTATAAGTCCTGATACCGCAGGCACTAACGATACATATCTCGCCAGTGCAAGACGAACGTAGCGGTTGAGAAATCGATATCGGCCGTAATTCGCGTATGACCGGTTTTTATTTAATTACACCACTCAACAATAGCCCGATTCAACATCAGCTCGCCTCTCCCGTCAGGCAGCACTCCGCTTTTTGCGCTTTTTAATTAAAATCCAGTCCGAAGGAATTACACAAACCAGTTGGCTGGCAAGCGCGGCTTAAATAATGGCACTTTTTGCGATGTTCTCGCCGGTGTACTTAAGAACCAAAAAATCCTGGCGCGCATCATTAATTCCCGATTCGAAGGGAAACGACAATTATATCGGAACTCACCTTGGAGGAAAGGGATCAGCTTGCACATGACCTCGCCGAAGACGAAGTCGCGAAGCAAAGCGCCGACGAGGGTGAAGGGCATGCACAAGACGCCGAGCAGCAAATCGGAGACGGCCAGGTTGAGCAGGAATAAGTTGGTAATGGTCCTCATCCGCTGGTTCTGAACCTAGAAGCGTAAAAAAATATTAACTCATAAAACCGGTGTATCGTCCCGTTTGTTCTCCTCTCAAGTGCGTGTTCCCTTAACGACGCTGTAAAATAATGGGAGCGCCTAAATCCCCCGTAAATTTCACCATTAAATTTTTATATCGCGGGATATAACGCGAGCCCGATAAAAACATAAATCGACCTAAAAACGTGCGACTTGAAACGGAGCTGACAATTAGGCTCGCAGAAGTAACAGCAGCAAACAGAGGAACTCTATTTCCCGGCCAATTTCGCCATTAATCATGCTTTTCAATTAAACACTTGCCGAGCAAAAACTTGTTTGCCCTATCGCTGAGTGCTGCAGCAAACCGGATTCAAACCCGCCGCGGATTGATTCTGAATCCAATCCTTTGTTTCATCATCCTTGGCATCTAGGAAACTGCATCATTAACATGCAAACATTTCACACTCGCCCCTTTTAAAAAGACTATACAGTTAAACTCCGTTCGAAGGACGGGTACGTTTGCTAGTCTATATTTATAAAGGGCAAATCCCATTTAGATAGATACTCACAACCAAAACTACCCGTGGGAAAAATCTAAAATTTGGAGAGGTGGATCCTTCTCCGTGGTAGGGGCCCGCTGAGAAGCGGTTTTCCGATCGGGACCTCGGAAGACAACTTTTGGAGCCCTGAAAGTTCCCATTTAAGCCCTGGAAGTCCCCATTTAAGCCCTGGAAGTCCCCATTTAACCCCGTGTAAATTTTTCAAAGTCAGTTAACACACAGACAGTATATATTTAATGCCTCCCGGCTCATCAATCAAATTCAGTCCTTCTGTATCCCACTTCTGATGTTCTTATCTATCGCAACCCCCCGGGCTCGTCAATATCTGAGCGCTTCGCATTGCCACTGTTAGGCACGGCCAAAATGTCCCGACATAAAATTAATTACATGTGGCGCGTTCAAGTACGTTTCCGGTAGAATTGCCGGCGCCTCCGCCAATTGTGCCGCAGCACGGAAATGTCGGGCTCATCAAAATTCCAGTCGTACACGTGAGGAATAGGGCTAAGCGAGCGAAAGGATGACGAGTGGATTGCCAAATTGTCTAACAACTTTCACTTTCATCCATTTTCTGGCGGGTTCGCGTTCGCAATTATAATTCCAGGGCGAATTATCGAGACGGCGAAATCCGTCGCTGGTGGTGGCGCTGGAGAGATTTATGTAAATGCGAGGAGGAGAGACGACGAGAGAGGACGTCCTCGTCTAATAGTAGACGGGCTGTCTCAACTACAGACTTTTTCCCCGCAAAATCCCGCTTTTATCTGATGCATTCATACTTGTGTATAATTTCTGTTCTGTTCTGCTCTGTTCTGTCGTGTTCTGTTCTGCTCCTTTCTTTGCTATCATGTTCTGTAATATTTTTTTCTGTGTAGTCATGACCTGCCCTGTCATGCTCTGTCTTGTCATAATCTGCCTGGCATGTTCTCTCTTGTCATGACGTCTCCTGTCATGTTCTGTCCTGTCATGTTCTGTCCTCTTATATTCTGTCCTGTCATGTTCTGTCCTGTCATGTCTGTCCTGTCATGTTCTGTCCTGTCATGTTCTGTCCTGTCATGTTCTGTCCTGTCATGTTTTGTCCTGTCATGCTCTGTCCTGTCATGTTCTGTCCTATCATGTTACATCCTGTCACGTTCTATCCTGTCATGTCCTATCCTGTCATGTTCTGTCCCGATATGTTCTGCCCCGTTATGTTCTGTCCTGTTATCTTCCGCCCCGTTATGTTCTGGCACGTCGTCTTCTGTTCTGTCGTGTTCAGTCCTGTCCCCTTCAGTTCAAATCTCTTTTGTTGTATTCAGTCTGGATCTCGTCCTAATGCCCTTTCCAGGCCCGCGACGCGTCGCGGCGCCTTCGTCTCCACTCTGACAAACGCCGACTTGGAAATGTGTCTCCATTAAAATAATAATTTAGAGTAACTCGCCGTCGACAGATGTTCCATTAGATGTATTCATCCTCCGTGAGACAGCCTTTTAGAAACTACTTATGTACTTTGAAATCACCTCGTTTCATCCCTTTTTCACTTTTTTCTCCTCGCGCTTTACTCTTGCTCTTTGTGGGAACTGATGGCATTTGCCCGAAGTTCGGGGCTTGGCTTTAATACACACCGTGATCCTAATCGTAGCGCACAATTTTTAACCCCTCATAGATCCCGACAAAATAAGCTATAAAGTTCCTATGGCTCCTGTCCAATCTTCAACCCCAAAGGAGATACAATTTTATCTTATAGTATCTAAAAAAATCAATTATACTAAAAAAATCAATTATACTTAAAAAATCATCCATTTTGACACTGAATTTTTGTATACGTAATATACACGTAAGATTTTATTAAAATTCAAAGAAGTTCATTGATATAACGAAACATACATATGATATGATAATGAATTATAAATTAGTACGTCTATCAAGGAGGTTTAATAATATATAGAGAAGGGAGAGGACAAATGCAAGCTTATAGACACGAAAAGTGTAAGCAGTTTTTTTCGGCGCATACGATTTGTCCTCTTCCTTCTCTATATATTATTAAACCTCCTTGACGTCTATTCATAAAGTTATGAACTAATACATTAATACAACGGCGTAAACATTTTAATAGGAATGAATAAACTTCGCTCGCTCAGTTTCTTAAATATAAATTTTTTATTTGAAAATGAATATCAAATTGTTATTACAAACTTATTTTAAAACAATATTAGTAGTCTTAATTTCATTCGCCCAGTTTCTTAAATATCAAATTGTTATTAGAACATTCATTAAAAATAATATTGATAGTATTTTCAAATATCAAATTGTTATTTGAAAATTAATTTAAATTGAAAAAATATTAGAAAATTAATTAAAAATAATATTTACAGTCATTTCAAATATCAAATTGTTATACGAAAATTAGTTTAAAATATCAATAGTCTTTACTTAGCTCGCGTCGACTGCGACTGTTCAGTTTCTTAAATAGTATCAAATTGTTACATATTTGAAAATTAATTTAAATAATAAAATGTTACTAGAAAATTATTTTAAAATATCCTTGATAGCCTTCTATTTAAGAAGATGATGAAATAATTGTACTTTTCTGGTAGAATATTTTATTGCAAATGACTTTCGGTTTCGCTATTTATTTCCTACCAGATGATCATTTTATATAAATGTAACTTCATAACTTTAACATCTTGATATTTGCTAGAATAATATTTTACTCTGTGATTTTCTTTTCTAGTCAGACCGTTTTAATTTATTTTACTTGTGTTTGTCTTTTTACAATATTTTACATATTTATTTATAATCTCCGAAGACGTGGGCTATTTCTTCTTTTATGCTCCCAAGTTTGACCACAAAGACCTATTCACCTATTCATATATTTCATCTTAAGCTGGAATTTCTGTAATTCACTTCTAATACTATTTTGATTTAATTTTCAAATAACAATTTGATATAAGAAAACTATTGATATTATTTCAAATTAATTTTGAAATAACAATTTGATATTTCAGAAAGTGAGCGAGCGAAGTAAAGTCTATTAATATTATTTCCATTTCTATTAATATTATTTGAAATGAATGTTCAAATAACAATTTTAAATTTAACAAGAGTATCTATATTATTAATTATTAATTTTCATTAAATAATTTGATATTTAAATAAATTTTTAAATAACAAATGTCATTTTTATGAAGACTATCAATATTAGCTTAAATTAATTTTCTAATAACAATTTTTGTTATTTAAATTAATTTTCTGATAATAAGTTGATATATAAGAAGACTATAAATATTATTTTAAATTAAATAGCAATTTAATTATTTAAATTATTTTCAGATATCAATTTGAATTTAATGTTCAAATATCAATTTGAATTTAATGTTCAAATAACAATTTGTCATTTAAATTAATTTTCCAACAACAATTTGATATTTAAGAAGGCTATCAATGATATTTTAAATTAAGTAACATTTTATAATTTAAATTAAATTTCTAAACAGATATTCAGTTGTTTAAAATCCAAGATTCTTAAGAAGTTTCTTACATTTTATACAACTGAAGTGCAAAAAATATGAAACGCGATTTTAATTTGTTATACATTTGTATTCGTTTATATTTTAATATAATATGATAAATAAATAAGTTTTCATAATATGTAGTTGGTTATTTCTATTTTTTTCATATTAGATCCGCATGATCGGTTTCCCGCGATAATCGTTTTTACAACCGGTAACTACGAAATTGATAGATCGAGGTTTCACTGTATTTGAAAATTAATTTAAATATCTTGTTTTTATCTTATTTACCTTTTCAAAGTCTGTTGGTCGATGTATATTAAAATATTAAAAACACTTAAATATTTCTACTAAAATTATTGCACATTAATATGAATAAAAAGGAAAAAAATCAAAATATTCACAGTAATAGGCAACAATGTTTGTTTATAAGTGTTTAAGTATTTTTAATATTTTAATATATGTACATCGATAGGGGGTTTTGAAAATGTAAATTAAAATTCACGAAGCCGTTTAGTCTACTAAATAAGGTAAAAACGAGATAAGGAAGCATCAAACTATAAAGGAACTTTATCGGACGAAAAAGGAAAAACTTAATAGTCTTCTTATATCAAAATGTTATTTATTGTTTATTTAAAACAATATTAATGTGTTTGTTTAATATCAAATTTTAATTGAAAAAGTAATTTAAATTTAAATTTAAATAATATTAATAGCTTTATTTCGCTCACCTAGTTAATTATCAAATTGTTATCTGTAAATTAATTCAAAATAATACTGATAGTCTTCTTAAATACCAAATTGTTATTTGAAAATTAAATTCCAATAATACTAATAGTATTCGATCGCTCAGTTTTTTAAATATCAAATTGGTATTTTAAATTTATTTAAAACATTTCTGAAATATCAAATTGTAATCTGAAAATTAATTTAAACGTCAAATTGTTATTAAAAGATTTATTTAGAATAATATCGATATTCTTATTAAATATCAAATTGTTATCAAAATAATATTAATAATCTTTACGTCGGTCACTTCTGCTGCTCACTTTCTTAAATATCAAAGTGATATTTGAAAATTAATTTAAATATCAAATTGTTATAAGAAAACATTAATAGTTTTGATGCTTATGTATTTCTTGGATTTAATTAATTAATGGTTGAAGTTAGACTTGGGATTTAGTCCTTTAGTGATGACTGAAAATTTCTTTTAGTACATGGTTCAAAATAATCAGGAAATAAAATTATTTTGAACAATGTGTTAAAAGAAATTTTCATTCATCACTAAAGGACTAAATCCCAAGACTAACATCAACCATTAATTAAGAGTTTTTACGTCGCTCGCTTCGACTGCTCGCTCCGACTGCTCCCTCCGACTGCTCACTTTCTTAAATATCAAAGTGTTATTTGAAAATTGCTTTAAATATAAAATGGATATTAGAAAATTATTTTAAAATAATATTGATAATCCTCTTAAACAACAAAGGTTAAGTAAAACAATTTCATTGAATCTGGCATACGACTATAACAATTTATTCGAGGAAGCAAAGGCCGCAGGTCGATAGTTATGGCAAGACATGAGGGTCGCGCTTCGCTCTAACAAATATGTAATATTTTAAATTTTTATTATTATACCAATAAAAAACACAAATAATTTAATAAAAAATCAGAATAACTATGAAATAAAAATAATAAAATGTATATTTTGTAAAATTAATTATTGGGGCATCTGTCTTGCTCGCTTCACTCGCAAGCGCTCGCGTCTTCGCTCGCTTTAATACAGTAAGCTGGAGTGATATAACTAAAGAAACTTTTTATTACGAAATTATTTCTAATTAACATTATTTTAAATTAATATTAGTTTAAATAAACATTGCATTGGTAAACTTTATCAAAAAGTAGAAGTGCACTTACAAGTGGTAGATATGGAACAAATATTAAGGAACAGAATAGAGAATTGTAGCGAAAAACATATTCCTCTAATTTAAGCGTTAACCAAAACTAAAGCAAGCGTTTCTTTGACACCCTTCTAGAGGGTAACGAAGAAAATATGAACAAATTCACTGCTAGTCGTGGTTGGTTTGATAGGTTTTTTTTTGACTTATTTCCAAGAAATAACCAATATAAAATAATTAGTAGTCCAAGAAATAAACACAACAATATTAATAGTCTTTACATCGGTCACTTCTGCTGCTCACTTTTTTAAATATAAAAGTTTTATTTGAAAATAAATTTAAATATCAAATTGTTATTAGACAATTATTTCAAAATAATATTGATAGTCCTCTTAAACAACAAAGGTTAAAATAAACAATTTCATTTAATGTGGTGTGCGACTATAACAATTTATTCGAGGAAGTAAAGGCCGCAGGCCGATAGTGTTGGCAAGACATGAGGGTTGCGCGAAGCGCGACCCGAATGTCTTGTGTGGCTCGCGAACGAGCGAAGCGATTGAGCGAGCGCCTGTTACCTTGATGTTAATCCGAGCAGGCGAAGGCCGCAGGCCGATAGTGTAGGCAAGACATGAGGGTTGCGCGAAGGGCAACCCTCATGTCATGTGTTCTCGCGAACGAGCGAAGCGAGTGAGCGAGCGCCTACTACCTTGATGTTAATCAAAGCAGGCGAAGGCCGCAGGCCGATAGTTATGGCAAGACATTCGGGTCGCGCGAAGCGCGACCTGAATGTCTTGTGTGGCTCGCGAACGAGCGAAGCGAGTGAGCGAGCACCTGTTACCTTGATGTTAATCCGAGCAGGCGAAGGCCGCAGGCCGATAGTGTAGGCAAGACATGAGGGTTGCGCGAAGCGCAACCCTCTTGTCATGTGTGGCTCGCGAATGAGCGAAGCGAGTGAGCGAGCGCCTACTACCTTGATTTTAATCAAAGCAGGCGAAGGCCGCAGGCCGATTGTTATGGCGAAGCGCGACCCTCATGTCTTGTGTGGCTCGCGAACGAGCGAAGCGAGTGAGCGAGCGCATCCGAAGTTGAAGCTTAACATAAATAAATATAAGGTTGCTTGGTTAATATGAAGAAAAAATTAAAGCAAATAAACTGCTAAAACAACTCAATGAATGTGGTAAATTATTAAGATCAAGATCATAAAAGGATTATACTCTATAGCGGCCTTTATCGTGTTTCTAACTATATTAATACATAAGTGTGGTATTAAATAATAAAATATATCTAACAATAAGCATAATTTGATTGCTAAATGTATTTAGTAATCAAATTATGATTATAAATTCTTCCCTGAATATTGATTTAAAACATATTTTTCTAATTAAATCTGGTCTTATCTGAGTGATGAACGATCGAAGCGTATTGGTTCATTGATTTAAACAATAATTCATGATAAACACATAGGCAAAGATTCAAGTGTGTAGATCTGACTACACTCCTCCGCCAATTGTGCAGATTTGACCACGTGCCTCCGCCAATTGTGAAGATTTGACCACGCGCCTCCACCAATTGTGCAGGTATAGGAAATTGCAATGTAATGGTATGTAATAATTTAGTACTAGTAAAGTTGGATAACGTAAAGACAAAGTAATTTCCTCTCTGCAATCCTATTTAATTTAGTCATAGAGAAGGTTATTATCATGAGAGACAGGGGAATTGAATGAACGGAAACAATTTTCACTAAAGGCATTCAATGTCCGCCGCTTGCGGACGACCTGACATTAGTAGTGAAAACAGAAAAAGAACTTAAGGGAATCGCGTAATGAAACTGGAAAATGAAGGAAATTAACGCTGACAAGACAAACAGCATTAGGTGTATGGGATTGAATAAAGGAAACTAGGAAGAAAATTTGAAGTTAACAATTTTAAATTTACTTCTTCATATAAAGATGATTGAATTTTTTAGGTACGTATATATTCTATTATTTCACTATTTTGATGGTAACGACAATATAATCATTTTCATGGAACTATCGAGTGATACGTTCGCAATTTGTAACAAACAGACAAAACAAAAATTAAAGCAATTTGAAACTAAAGAAAAAACGCACATTGCAATGCCGTACACTGGGGCGGAAAGGACTTTATTGGTTTTTTCATTACTTTAACGGAAAATAATTGCCTTGTTGAAATATCCGGGTTTTAATCCACACACACACATAAACATACACACACACACACACATAAACATACACACACAGATAAACACACACTCACTCAAACACATATATAGACACAAAGTCGAACTCAATTTCCCGATTTATCGAGTCATGGAATCGATGCACTTAATTAATGGAATAGATGATATTTCCAAAGAAAAAACATAATGGCAAGTTCAGATAAAGTAAAAAATAGTTCATTGATATAAAAAATAGTTATTATAAAAGCAATGAGAAGGTTAAATACGTTCTACAAAAAAGTAAAAAACGTTTATTACGTGTGTTAAAGAGGGAGCAAAAGGGACAACTTTTTAAAGCAAGGCTGTAACTCAATGTTAAAGCGAACCGTGTGGGCGGCCTTCCCGCAGGATTCAGTCGTTAAAGAAGCCTTCACGGGCTAATGACTGCCCCGAAATTGCAAAATCTTAACTAAATTTAAGGCAATTTGTTTGAAAACAGCACAGCCAGGATTCATTACGCGGTAATTAGGATTTAGCCCTTATTAACATGGATTCTCGCCGGCTCGACTTACCAAAGTGAGGATGACCAGAGTGTTGCCTATTACGGCCAACATGAAAATTACTGCGTACAAGGGAATCTGGATTTTCCCGGATTCGTACCAGTGGGGCACAGAAGAAGTCCGGTTGTCCAGAATGGGAATAGAGTCGAAGAAGGGCGTATCCGAGGCTGAGGAATTCTCAAGAGAAGACACCAAGAAGGTTAGGTTCACGTCCATTTTGGCCAGGATACACTTAACCGTTGCGGTTAACACACAAATCGGTCTTTGATCTAGCTAATTCAATTCTAGTTGAGATTTCTGCATTACACCGCCCAATTTATATACTACGGCAACATTAAGGCCGGCTTACGGTTTGCGTAGTCGGGACTTGGTGGGTTAAGTTGATCCTCGAGCATATTCTCTGCGCTAAGGAGCGAATCTGTTAGGAATAATCCTTCAAGATAAAGGATCAGCAGAACTGCACTAGATTTAATCCTGAGAAGATAGGAATTGAATATTTGTGCGAGTTTTTAGGGCGATTAATATTAACGGCTTGGGGAAAGTTTTCGCGAGTGATAAGAGCGCTCGGGGACTCCCCGAGCAACAGTTGGTCCTCGCTGGACAGAGACGGCGTTGATACTGACTCGAGAACAACTCGAGAGACCTTATGGCGCCTGTGCTTCATTCATCCACCAATTTACAACCCTCGCTGCAAGTTTCTCCTCTCTTTACTTAACACACAGATCATTTTACCGTTTTACCCAAGGCAAACAAATTAACGTGTTTACACATTACAACTATTGTAGATAGCCATATTTTTTTTAAATTTCAGAGTATTTAAGAAATCCGGGTAATTTAAGGAGTTGAGGAAAGTCGCCCTAACGCTGAGGCGTTGTTTGCATCAACAATACCAATCTGGAAAGTTAGTCTTTTGAAAGTTCGCCGAGTCGCTGACTCTTATTAAATTTACGTTCTTCAAAGCCGAGTCTGTATAACGAGTGTAGCAGAATCGGAATTTCGGGAGCGCAAACACAAACATTGTTCCAGGAACAAATATAAAAGATGCTTTGTCCCGAGTTCGCGCTAAATCCCATTGCACGTGGCCGTAAAGTGGTAATGTCGCCCTCATACACTCGTCCTTGCATTAAGTCGTCCTTGTTCGAAGTCGTCCTTGTACAAAGTCGTCCTTGTACGAAGTCGCCCTTGTACGAAGGCGAAGGCGCTGATATAACAGCTCAAGGAGTCCTGGTAGTTTCTCTCTCACTGGGTTCCGCTGTAATGCGTAATAAAAATATTTTCCATATCAAAAATTACAAATTTTTTTTAAGACTAAAAATTCAAGAATTTGCTTTTTCTACGTCAAGATTTGCGTTCTCTAAATGTATTAACTCGTCCTTATACGAACTTGTCCTTATACGAACTCGTCCTTATACGAACTCGTCCTTATACGAACTCGTCCTTATACGAACTCGTTCTTACAGGAACTCGTCCTCAAACAAATTCGTAATCGAAGGCAAATGCACATACATGCATAATGAGGACGAAATTTAATTTGCTTCGGGTCGATTCGAGTTAAATTAGGACGCTACTACACGAGGTCTTACTATTTTAGTTAACAGTTAATACCCCAGCGTCCTCAAACACATATCAATACATTCGCAACTTAATGGATCAATTCATTACGATCTGTGAAATTTCGGATTACAACCCAAACTCGTAATGTCGACAAAATATAGATCGCCTTCACCAACACTTTCCTCAGTTTTACCCAAACAACATGACAGGAATATACCAACATTTAAAACTCATCATCATCATAGGAAAGCTGACTTTGGTCGAATTTTTGATCCTAGACTAGAAAACCAAAACTTTCAAACCTGCCAAAGGATTCAGCAATCTCTTTCAATACGCGATTTTCGTAGGATTCTTGATCAGCACTGCAAGTTGGTGCTGCTACTTTTACCACTTCTGGGCGAATCTCCAAGCCGAACTCATCACCCAAAAGGAAATATTTCGCATATTTCAATATTTCTACTCACTTTTTGGCTATTTGTGCTTTTGTACCTCAAGCTACATCAAGCAAGATCAATATGAGCAACTGTTCAAGGCCGTCGATGAAGTGGATAATTCTCTGAAGGAAGCTCATGTGAAATGGCCCAAAAAGACAAGTGATTACATCGTCGACACATTAACTGTTTTCTTAGTCCTATGGTTGCCTTTATGCATCTTTCCAATTAATGGCTATTTTAGCGAGCATCAATTCAAGTTCTTGCTCTTAATGCGGTTACCCTTTGCCTATTACCTTTACTACAAGTTCGCTTTCTTCATCATGGTAAACGTAAAATTACGCCAAACCATTAGGATACTGAACGATGAACTAGAATCCTGGCGGACTAAGCGTATCCTGAACGCAAATAAATGCAAGGAAAGATTGAACAAACTCTTAAATATTTACAACGATCAACTCAAACTCTTGAAGGATTTCAACGATATATCCAAATTTGACGTGGCTGTCGTGATAACGTGCGGATCTTTGGAGGGCTTCAACCAGTGCGTCTACTTCATCAAGTTCATGTTTATGAAAGAATTCTTCTCGATGGACGAGTTCATCGGCAATTTCACTACTTTGTATCTTGTCGTGATAATTTCGACGTCTTACACCAGGACTCTAGATGCGACCAAATCCGAAGTGTTGAAGGCAGGACGAATTTTGCACAGATTGTACTTATCAGGATGGCCTTTTCTTCTCTTCAAATCGGAAATCGAAACATTCTCTTTGCAAATGATCCTGAAGCCTGTTATGTTCCCTACATGGTTCGACTTTTTCTTTGTTGATATGCGCCTGAATTTAAGGGTGAGAATAGTGATACATAGCGTATTTTAAATAACATTTCTATGTATTTATATTTTTTTAGGAATATTTGGGAATATTCAACTTTTCCTCACTATGGATTCAGCTGGGTCGCTCATAAACAATGCCACGAAATACACGCTTTGGACTAAAGACAATTTCATTTGTAAATAAAAATAATTCTACCTGTAGCTACTTGATAGTAATCACAATTTGAGTTTAAAGTTAGCGCAACTAGTGAGGTTTTTTGTTAATTAATGTTCATTTAAAAAGTTAATATTCATGCATGTGTTATTGTCACATTTAAATAGCAAAACAAATCCATAATAAATCAGGTAGGGCCTTTCTGTCCCGGTCAGTCATCTGTGACTGCAATTCGATACGTTTGGGGCCGGCCCACCTGCTGCTTGTTATTTCGGTCAAAGGCAAACATTCATTCTTGCGTGAAACTTTACATATTCACGTTTAGATTTCTTAAGTTATCTATTTGTATATTACCTGATTATAGGGATTAGTTAGCTCCATAAGTGTATTTTATGTTGACTTACTTGTATTTGGTAATTTTGTTAATCTTGCGAGATATCCTTGTCATTTGTACATTGTTTATATTTATTTTATGCCATTTGTCTCAATAGACGTCTTAAACCTGTATGCGTTTCAATTGTTCAATTTCCTTCACCCATAAACAGAGAGTTTGTTGCTAAAGCAAGAACCAATCATTCACCGAGTTGTACTTAACGTAAAGAACGGGTTACTACATCTTCACTTCGTAATAAAGTCCTAACGCTTTTATTTGACGATCATGCCTAAAGCGACGACCATGTATTAATTAATAATAATTAATACAACAAACTCGGTCCCGTTACGATACATATAAAAAGAAAATTTTCTTTTTGATACATTCAACCAAAAAAATAAAATAAAACTAGTGACAAAGACATAACACTCGTTTTCTACCTACCGTGATTAGAAATCGCGACCATTGAGTATTCCAAACAATTATTCAAAGCATCTAGCCGATGCTCCAATGGATTCATTAATTAGTTTTATGGACTATCGATTGTAATTTCGCTTTTGCAAGCTAATGCATCAAACAATTACGATCTGAGAAGTGTGTCCTCAGTTTTGCCCAGACAATATGACGAGAATATACCAACATTTAAGACCCCTCATTATTATAGGAAAGCTGACTTTGATCGAATTTTTGATCTTAGATCCGAAAGCCAAAACTTTCAGACCTGCTAGAGGTTTCAACAATCTCTGGCAATGTACGAATTTCTTGGGAATTCTGATAAGCCTTGGCATTTGGTGCTACTGCTTTTACTACTTTTGCATTGATCTTCGAAACGAATCCATCAGCCAAAAACAATTCTTTCATATTTTTCAATACTTCTACTCCGTTCTGGGCTATTTGCTCTATTATACTTCAAGCTACATCAAACAAGAGCAATTTTCGCAACTATTCGAGGCCATCAATGAAGTGGATAACTCTGTGAAAGAAGCCCGTATGAATAGGTCTAAAAAGACAAGCGATTACATTGCTGATGCATTAAGTATGTTCTTCTTAATGTGGCCGATTATATGGGGTGTCCCTATCAATTTATATCTCAGCGAATATCAGAACAGGAACATGATCCTGATGCGATTACCCTTTGCCGTTTGCACCAGCTACAGATTTTGTTTCTATGTCACTTTAAACATGAAATTACGTCAGACCTTCAGGATATTGAACGATGAACTGGAATCTTGGAAGAATTTTGTGAATGCAAAAAAAAAATTAAACCAACTCTCCGCCATTTACAGCGATCAAATCAAACTGTTGAAGAAATTCAATGACATCTCGAAATGTGACTTGGGTGTTATGATAACGTGCGGGTCTTTAGAGGGTTTCAGCCAGTTTATCTACTTCCTCAAGGTGCTGTTTTCGCAAGAAACCTTCTCACAGAACGAGTTCTTCGGGAACATTCTCAACATTTATGCTGTCGTGGTAATTTCAGCGTCATACACAAGGACTCTGGATGCGACCAAATTTGAAGTAATGAGGACAGGACGAATCCTGCATAGATTATACTTATCCAGAAGGAATTTTCGATTCCTCAAGTCGGAAATCGCAACGTTCTCACAGCAAATGATCCTAAAACCCATTGTGTTTCCTTCATTTTTGGAATTTGAAAATATCGACCTGCGCATGAATTTAAGGGTGAGAGTAATGATAATGTGCGAACTTAAAATATATTCTATTTGTTCAAATTGTTTAGCAATACTTGGGAATGTTCAATTTTTCGGCGTTATGGATTCAGCTGGATCGTTTATAGAAAATGCAAGTCTGGGATTAGAAGTAAATTCGTTAAAATAGGAAATAAGAGACAAAGTAATATGTGTTAATAGGTAATCATATAGATAAAAGCACACTTAAATCAAGGATAATGCATGTATATAGAGATATGTAGATACCTCACAGTGTGGTACAATGCGATATCTCGGACAAAAGTCCTTAACTTTTTTATTTTTAATGATTTTTTTTCTATATTGATTTATTTTTCCTTGCTTGTAACCACTTCGTCAATATTACACTAAATGGCGAAATTCTTAAGGATAGTATGTGTATACTATTGTCGTGATGTGCAATTATAATATTTTGTAGTAGTCATTGAATTATTATTATTATATAGAAACAAGACACATTTCATTTTACGAGATATCTTACAGAACAAGTTTTTATTTTAATTATCAGGAATAACTCCTGAACAACTATATCAAAGAAGCGGTATAAAGTTTGAATTTTTTATAAACATGTTTTATTTAAACACCCTGTATGTAGACGTAACATAGATCTCTTATTTATCCTACAAGCAGCACTGATAAGTGCAAACCGGACTGCTTCCTTTTTCGCCATTGTTGACCCTTAGGACTAATTTTTTTACTCGTTTGATGGATTCATAAATTATTTCATATAATATCGATTGCAATTTTGCCTCTCGTGCTGGATGATGAGTGAATATTGGAGCGCTATTACGCATGGAAACAATTACAATTTGGGAAGTACTTACATTGCCAGGTTTGCCCTGGCGCTATAACAAGAATGTACCAGCATTTAAAACCTCTGATTATTATTGGAAAGCTGACTTTGGTCGAATTCTTATCCTTAGACCCGAAAGCTAAAGCTTTTAGTCCTTCCAAAGGTTTCAGCAGTCATTTCCAATATGTCACTTTTGCGGGATTTTTGGGGAGCATTGGTAGTTGGTGCTGCTACTTTTACCTCTTCTGCGCGGATCTTCGAGTCGAAACCATCACCCAAAAGGAAATCTTTTGTATATTTCAATACCTCTACGCCCTTCTGGGATATTTATGTCTTTTCACCTCAAGCTATACCAAGCAAGAGCGGTATACTCAACTATTCGAGTCAATCGATGATTTGGACTACTCTCTAAAGAAAATCCATTTGAAATCGTCTCCTAAGGTAAGCGATTACATCGCCGATGTATTAGCTATTTTCTTCGTAATTTGGATACCTGTATGTGGCTTCATCATCAACTTATGTTTGTGTGAATATCAGTTCAAGCTCTTGCTTTTGATGAGATTACCCTTTGCTTATTGTCTTTGGTACAAATTTTCCTTCTACGTCATGATAAACATGAAATTACGTCGTACCGTAAGAATACTGAACGATGAACTAGAATCTTGGTCTACTAAGAGTTTTGTGAACTCAAATAAATACAGAGAAAACTTTAACAAAATGGGGGCGATTTACGAAGACCACATCAAATTGTTGGGAGAATTCAACGGTACCTCTAAATTTGATATAGCTTTTATAATAATGTGCGGGTCTTTCGAAGGTTTTAGCCAGTTCGTCTACCATCTCAAGTTGATATTTTTGAAGGAACCCTTCTCTCCAGACGAATTCTTAGGGAACCTCCTCACTATATATCTTGTCGTGACAATTTCAACGACTTTCACGAGGACTCTGGATGCAACGAAATTCGAAGTAATGAGGACAGGAAGAATCCTGCACAGATTGTACTTATCCGGAAAGGCTTTTCGATTCCTCAAATCGGAAATTGAAGCGATCTCCCTGCAAATTATCCTGAAGCCTTTTGTGTTTCCTACTTGGTTCGAATTAGCCAACATCGACCTACGCTTAAATTGAAGGGTGAGTGTAGTGATAACGAATTTTAAAAAACTTCTTTGTGTATACATTTTTCAGCAATTCTTAGGAATGTTCTGCTTTGCGTCTATGTGGATTCAACTGGGCCGTACATAGACAATGCTTTGAGATGCACGCCTTATACTGTTAATTAGAATAAATATTTAAATATGTATGAAATACAAAAAGCATAGCTTACACAAAGATCTTCTTGAATGTACCTGTTTGAAGTATAGAGATAAGTATATAGTGATACTCGTGTATGGTTTCAATATATATTATTTGCGATGTAAATTTCTTAGTGCTTGGTTTAAAATAAACATAAAATTGAATTAGTAACATTTGTTTATTTTTCTCTGATTTTATCACTAAATAAAAGAGCTTGTAGTGTGCAATTCAATTCTTATTTGTAAAATTACTATGAAAGTGAGAAGAAGTGTTCAAGTTTGTTATTAATTAGGTAAAATTAGTTTACAAAAGTTAGTATTCCTGGGTCATTAAGCATAGCAATATTCGCAAGTTAATTGATCAGACAATTACGATCTATGTGGTTTCATTAAAACCCTAATTCGTAATGTAGAGAAATATACAAAACATCGACCTGCGGTTGAATTTAAGATTGAGAGTAATGATAAAGTACTAAAATATATTCTGTATGTGTAAATTTTTTTGGGAATTTAGAATTTGGAAGAATTTATTCTGACATTTAAATATTTGTTATTGATAAAGTGCCCAAAAAGAAATATTCCACTGAACATTATAAATAATGCATTAAATCAAAAAATGCTGCATTTAAATAGCGCCAAATAAAATGTTTATTTGCTGTTACAAAATAAATTTCTTACAAACTGATGGTTTTATCAATTCTACTAAGAAATTAGTCGCTTAATAGAATGTTCTTTTAAACGAAATAAATATTTTAAAAAAATAAATAAGTAGGACCGATTATAGCAGGTTTGCTGAATCAATGCTTTTACAATTCAATCAAATAAATATTTATATTCAATAATATTTCATTCAGAAAGAAAGAGAAATCAACGAAAGAGGCTTAGTTGTTGCCAAGCAATTCATGCATTTCTTTTTTAGTGGTATTTCGTTCCCAACCAGGCAATGTATTATGAATAGAAAGTAAAGACACCCTGTGTTTGGTTTAGATTTAATTGCACAACGTTTCGACTACATTCAGCAGTCTTCTTCGGGTGCTGGAATGGACATCAAAAATTAGAGAACATCAACTACATAAAATCGTAAATTAAAGTAACTAATATTATAAACTTATAGAACAAAGACAAACTGAATGACAATCATTATATCTAAATTATCTTTCCCTTACATCGTTATCATGTTAATCATCTAAATCCAATTTTGAAATTCTTACATACCTATTGTCATTTTAAATTTAAAGCTGAATATTGTTTGAATTCTGTAGTAACATAATTATAAATTTAAAAAAAATTCTTTTCTTTTCTTCTACCTTTGAAATAGTGCGTACATTAAATTGGCCAAGTTTACACTATGAGTATCACTCTTTTACTTTACTTCGTTTTTATTACAATTTTATAGAACTGCTCTTCACATACCCCAGTGTCATCTATTGGCAACTGGTTGTGACAAATTATTAAAGATAACTATTTTGCTGATAAGAATCAAGTCAAGTCCGCTCATCCTCAAACCTCAACAAGCCGTTTATAACAATTTAAAAAAGGGTTCATAATCCAACTGTACCTGTTTATTTAAACACAAACTTTCTGTATTTTGACTTTCTGTATTTTGACTTTCTATATAGATATTTCTTGCCTCAATAAATTTTCTTTTCTCTAAATTATTTTCTTCTTCAACCAATTCGATATATTTCAAACTAAACCTATGGTCTGTCATCAGGGAATGTCTTCCTACTTCGGAATTTATTTTGTCGTTCATGTGTTCTTTCATACGTATTTCCAAACTTCTCCCTATTTTGCCTATGTATATAATATTGCATTCAGGACATTTGACCTTATAAATAATATTAAAGCCATAGATTACAATTATACAAAACTCAGCAGATTAAAGAAAATATTCCATAAAAATGATATCAACTTTACATATAGAAACAAAAACTCAATTTTTACAAAGGTAAATAACACAAAAGAAATAAATGATAATATAAAAAAATCCGGTATTTATAAGGTCAAATGTCCTGAATGCAATATTATATACATAGGCGAAACAGGGAGAAGTTTGGAAATACGTATGAAAGGAAGACGTTCCCTGATTACAGGCCTTAGGTTTAGTTTGAAAGATATCGAATAGGTTGAAGAAGAAACTAATTTAAAGAAAAGAAAATTTATTGAGGCAAGAAATATCTACAGGGTGGTCCAGCTAAGAAGGCCCACTTAAATTACAAAGTTAGATCGGCGGATGGCCGAAAAACATTTATTTAATATTACGGATTTGTTTATCAAGTTAGGACAATGAAATTTCCAAAAATTAATTCTGCACATAAAGGGATTAAAAACACATAGTTTTCAAGGTGCTTTTATTATTAATTCTAATCCCCAGAATGATTATGCGTACAACGGTACCAATATTGCAGCAAAAAATCTTGATTTATGGATTTTTTTTATTTTATAGACTATGTCCACTTAATGGCCACACACACATCTCTACAGTTCTTTCTTGTC
>JAWQRP010000669.1:0-25142 GCA_033557875.1 Quadriops clusia
ATAGTTGAAGTACGATCTATTTATATCATTATATTAGTAAAACAACTAAATGGGTTCAAATCAAGAAAATAATTAAAACATAAAGTTTAGAAAGTTTGGAGACGGTACTCACACAATAAATTAAATTTCTTATGATTGTATGAGCACTACCTCGAATCGCACATTTAAAATTACCTATATACGATGTAACATAATTTATGCAATACAGGATGGACCAAATTTCTCTGCAAATTTTGGTCGAGCAGTAAGGCTATAATCTCTTGCAAGACAAGTTCTCCGTTGAAGACAACATGTGCAGTGCCTCCTTTGTTGTGCAAGCAATTATAGCCTTGCCGCTCGACCAGAATTTGCAGAGAAATTTGGTCCATCCAGTAGAAACAATCTGTATTCTTATTTTAAATAGATAAAAATCAGTAATTTAGCCTGTGAAGAAATGCATAAAACTCGTATTCTAACTCATTTGTTTGAACATAAATAAATCTGAAGTATCGAATGCATAAGGTGATTTAAGCATATACATACATATAAATAAATTTCTCTGTTCATATTTTTTGACAACACAAAACCTTTTCTTCTCTCCAGGGTAGTATTTTTGTTGTAGAAAAATTTTTGTTTATAAGAAAGTATGTATTATTGATTGTTAGTATAGTAAAACATTAGATTATTTAAAACAGAAAATTAAATAGTTTCTTACAAGCAAATTGAAAAGAGCTCTCACTTGATAAATAAGGATCATTTAAAACATAAAGCACTTATACGTGTATAATATTTGCCATGTTTCATTAAAAACTTTACATTTTATGATTTCAACTTTAACCATTGTTACTACTGCAGATTTTAGCAATTTTAAAGAATGTAAGTAGTTTCTAAACACTATTTGCTATATCCTACATATCATTGAACTTTAAAGTCTAAATAATTTTTTTAAACTTTATCTTATATACTTTAAAACCAACTCTGGGTTAATTATAATATTTACTAAGATAATTATAATAATTAATATTTTTGCCAGTTTATGTATTGAATGAAACAATTTTATTTTAGTAAATCCAAGGAGACGTCCAATGAATCAATTCCCATTCATTACATAAACCCGCACCACAATTCGGAACCTAGTTCTAAAAATCAAGGTGACAATAAATGGAAAATTGTTCATAATGAACATTATAACGATACAATTTTGCAAAATTCTGGTACATTTAATTCTCCCATATGTTCCCAACCATGCATCAATGGAGTGTGCATAGCTAACGAAATTTGTCTGTGTGATGACTATTTTACGCAAGATTTCGATGATAAATATAAATGCAACCCCGTTTGTGGAAATGGTTGTGTTTACGGGAAGTGTATTTTTCCGGACGTTTGCGAATGTTACGAGGGGTACCAGCGGGATAATGTAGATACATTTATGTGCAATCCAATTTGTTCCCCAGAATGCCTATATGGCCACTGCACATCGCCGGATATTTGTACATGTTTTCCGGGATATAAACAAAAAACTACCGACCCATCTAAATGTGAACCTATTTGCAAAATCGCGTGCACTAACGGTTTTTGTGCTTCTCCAAACGTTTGTTCTTGTAAACCTGGTTACATGATATCACCAGACAATTCCAACTTGTGTCTGCCGCAGTGTCTCAGCGGATGCCTCAACGGTTATTGCAAGAATCCTAATGTTTGTATGTGTTTCTTTGGGTATAAAATGGATAAATTTAAAAGACACATTTGCAATCCCTTGTGTTCACATTCTTGCGTCAATAGCTTTTGTTCCTCCCCAAATAATTGTACCTGTTATCCTGGCTACAAAAAAACTAATGTTCCGAGTAAATGTCAACCAGTGTGTAATGAAAACTGCATAAATTCTGTATGCTCGGCGCCAAACGTCTGTGTTTGTAACTTTGGTTATAATCGTGACAAAAATAATGCCTTCAAGTGCAACCCATTTTGTTCCAAAGGTTGCCTCAATGGTAATTGTTCTGCCCCAGATGTTTGTACTTGTGCATTTGGCTTTCAACTGGAGGACACCTACGTTCAGAGATGCATTCCATTTTTCTGCACTAAACCGTGCATTAACGCCACTTGCACAAAACCGGATGAATGCACTTGCAACGAAGGATACAGAAAAGATCTGAAGAACACGCACGCTTGCAAACCACATTGTGAAGATTCTTGCATCAACGGACTTTGCAGTTCTCCCAACTCTTGCGCTTGCAATTTTGGATACAAATTCAAGAATGGTTCAAAGAATGAATGCTACCCAACTTGTGCCCAAAGATGTATTTTCGGAGAGTGCGTTAAACCTGAAACCTGCAAGTGCAAACCAAACTATCACTTGGATGAAAATAACAAATACAGATGCATCCCGATCTGCACTACATATTGTACCAATAGCCTATGTTATAAGCCAGATTATTGTATTTGCAAAGTCGGACACATAAGAGATACTCATCGAAAAAATGAATGTGTTGCGTTTTGTTCTAAGAGATGCATTCAAGGAAATTGTACCGCTCCAGAATTTTGCACGTGCGAAATTGGCTATACAAAGGTGAAATCTTACTTTTGTAAGCCGGCTTGTGCCCAAATTTGTAAAGGAGGTATTTGTTCAGGTCCAAACATTTGTAAGTGTTTTATTGGGTACAACTTGGATCTTGTGGATTACTTTAAATGCCTTCCTGTCTGTGAGAAAAAATGTGACCACGGCTTTTGTTTTAAACCGAATGTTTGTTTGTGTCAGTTTGGTTACATTAAAGATGTGAATAATAACTGTGTCCCAAGTAGTTGCATATTAGAATGCTTAAATGGGTTTTGTTCCGTGCCTGGTCCATGCACTTGCAAAAAAGGTTATGAATTGGATAAAAGAGATCCTTATTTGTGCAATCCCACCTGCGCAATCCCTTGTAAAAACGGCAAGTGCGTAAAGCCCGGAAAATGCGATTGCAACAAAGATTACCATCCAGATTTGCTAAACATTTACAAATGTAATCCCATTTGTGAAGATATGTGTATCAACGGCGTGTGCTACAGGCCAAGATTTTGTGTTTGTAGAATCAAGTACGTAAAAGACAAATTTAGAAATAACGTGTGTATTCCAATCTGTTTGAAGAATTGCACGAATGGGTACTGCACGGCACCAGACACTTGCACTTGTGCAAAAGGGTATGTTTCGAACAGATTGAATAAGCGCACGTGCACTCCTGTTTGTTCGCAATCTTGTTATAATGGTTTTTGTGTGATGCCTGAACAGTGCAAGTGCAAACGTGGTTACAATTTAAGCCCTTACTACAAATATTTGTGCCGTCCTATATGCGTGCAAACTTGTGTGAACGGTTTTTGTTACAAACCAAATGTATGTGCCTGTATGTTAGGCTATAACAATAATGCCACTGTTAGCAATGTTTGTAATGCAATTTGTTTAAAGAAGTGCGTCAACTCAACTTGTACCTCTCCTGATAGTTGTACTTGTAAAATTGGTTTCAGAGTTGATCTTATGGATAAGTACGTTTGCCATCCCACTTGTACACGAGGTTGCATACAAGGCACTTGTTCCGATGTAGACACTTGTAGTTGTCACAATAGGTACAAATTGGATCCTTTCTTCAACAATATTTGCAATCCTGTTTGCAGCAAAAAATGTGATCATGGCTGGTGTTTTAAGCCAAACGTTTGTGTTTGTGAATTTGGTTATATAAAAGATCCAAACGATAACTTCAAATGTGTTCCTGTAGGGTGTGAACAGCCTTGTTCAAACGGTGTTTGCTCTGGCTCGGGGTTTTGCTCGTGTAACAGAGGTTACCAGCTCGCCATGAATCAACGGTATTTATGCAATCCAGTTTGTTCTGAAACATGCATACATGGGAAATGTAAAGAACCGGATACTTGTGAATGTGACTTAAATTACACTTTAACTTCGCATAATTCATGCGAAGCAATTTGTAGAATGGATTGCATAAACGGTTTGTGCTATAAGCCAAATGTTTGTGTTTGTTTAATTGGGTATGTTCCCAGTGCTACAGATAAAAACACTTGCATGCCAGTTTGTGCAAAAGGATGCATAAATGGAAATTGCACTGCTCCTGAAATTTGCACGTGTGACAAAGGTTACGCTTTGAATTCACTTAAAGCCAAATACATATGTTTTCCCGTTTGTACCCAAGCATGTCTTCATGGAAAGTGCACCAAGCCAAATACATGTAGCTGTTTTCAAAATTATTCCAGTGATCATTATAATCAATTCAAATGTGTACCAGTTTGCACCAAACCTTGCACCAATGGATTGTGCTACAAACCGAATTATTGTGTTTGTCTGGTCGGTTATAAGGAAGATGGAGGAAATCCCAATTTATGTCATCCGATTTGTTCTCAAAATTGTACGCATGGAAATTGTACTTCTCCCGATATTTGTACCTGTGAAAGAGGGTATGAGACTAACCTCTTCAATAAATACATTTGCCGACCGGTTTGTACTCGGAGGTGCCTGAAAGGGAAATGTGTAAAACCTGATACTTGCCAATGCGCTGTTGGGTTTTCTTTAGATAAGTTTAACAAATTTAGGTGCAAACCGATTTGTAATCCCACGTGTGTAAATGCAGTGTGTTATAAACCAGACTTTTGCGTCTGCAATGTTGGATACGTACATAATTCCACAAATGCAAACTGGTGTCGTCCTTTGTGTTCGGAAACTTGCATGCAAGGTACATGTACTGCACCAGAAACATGCACGTGTTTCTTCGGTCATACTGCAGATCTCAAAAATAAATCGCATTGTAAGCCCGTTTGTGCCCAAGAATGTGTTAATGGTGTTTGCTCTGCACCAGAAACTTGCCGGTGCCGCCCTCACTACGAATTGCATCAATTCGATAAATATAAATGTACCCCAATGTGCGACGATACATGCAAGCATGGTTTGTGCTACAAACCTGACTTTTGTATTTGTGAACTCAGTTACGAAAGACAAAGACACAATCGATATGCATGTGTCCCCTCAAAATGTAAACATAAATGTATCAATGGATTTTGTTCAATACCAAGTATTTGCGCTTGCAACAAAGGTTTCAAATTAAGTGGCGATAACCCCAACGTCTGCATTCCGTTTTGTGCCACTAAATGTATAAATGGGGAGTGCATACAACCTGGTATATGCCGCTGCAATACGGGTTACTATTTAGACTTAGAAAATAAATACGAATGCCTTTCATTTTGCAGACATATTTGTTTGAACAGTGTATGTTATAAACCTGAGTTCTGTGCGTGCTTAGTCGGATATCAACATGAAACTCAGTATTTATGCGTCGCTGTGTGTTCAAAACCTTGCAAAAATGGGAAATGCACTGCACCTGAATTTTGCTCGTGCGACAAAGGTTATAAATTGGTTTTAAACAACAAATACCTCTGCGAACCTGTTTGCCGACCGCCATGTCAGAAAGGAAGATGCGTTGCTCCAAATATTTGTGAATGTAAAGCAGGATATGCAATCGAAAAAAATCTATTTAAATGTAGCCCCAAATGTGATAAAGGTTGCACAAACGGTATGTGTTTTAAACCTAACATTTGCTCGTGTCTAATAGGATTTCAGAGGGACAAAGTACAACAGAATGTGTGTCAACCATTCTGCTCTCAGCCGTGCATAAATGGAAAATGTACCGCTTTGAACGTTTGCACCTGCAATCAAGGATACGCCTTGGTAAATAATTACAAGTGTGATCCAATTTGTGCACAGAAGTGTCAACAAGGTACTTGTGTAGAGCCTGAAAAGTGTCAATGCCAACAAGGATACATTTTAGACATCGTCAATAGATACAAGTGCATTCCGATATGTGACAAAAAGTGCGTCAATGGATTGTGCTACCATCGGAACTTTTGTGCTTGTCTCTTTGGTTATTTACAAAGATCGGCAGACAAAACAATTTGCGACCCAGTCTGTTCTCAAAATTGCACTAACGGCACTTGTAGTGCACCGGAAGTTTGCACTTGTTTAGAAGGATACTACAAAGACCCCAACAATAGTTTTAACTGTAAACCTGTTTGCTCTCACAATTGTATGAAAGGACATTGTATTGCGCCGGAAACGTGCTCCTGTTTTCAAAAATATAAATTAGATAAATTCAATAAATATAGATGTATTGCAACATGTGATCAAAAATGTGTCCATGGTCGGTGCTTTAAGCCAAATATATGTGCCTGTGAATTTGGTTACCAGAAATCCAAAAACGAGACATTTCGATGCGTGCCAGCAGGATGTATAAAACCTTGCATCAATGGCGAATGTGCAGTGGGGGGTCCATGTCGTTGCCACAAGGGATATCACAAAGACCCACTTGATCCATATTTATGCAACCCCATTTGTGCCCTCGGGTGCAAAGACGGAAACTGTACTGCGCCGGAAGTTTGTCGATGTAATGAGGGATACTTCCTTGATAATCGAAACAAATACAATTGCCTTCCCAATTGTTCCGCAAGTTGTGTAAACGGCTTTTGTTATAAACGAAATTTTTGTGTATGTTTAGTAGGTTATAGGAGTACTGCACCAAATATTTGTAAACCCTTCTGTTCAAAGCCCTGTGCGAATGGAAACTGCACAGGCCCTGATTTTTGTTTGTGCAATAAAGGTTATACCGTCACTGCACAGGACAAAAATGTTTGTAATCCCATTTGCCATCAACCTTGCCATCTAGGAAATTGCACACAGCCAGATAAATGTGAATGCAATGCCGGACACAAGTTGGACTCGAGTAATAAATACAGGTGCATTCCGAGTTGCTCGAATAAATGCCTAAATGGTTTCTGTTACAAACCAAATTTTTGTGTTTGTCTAGTGGGATATGTCTCAAAGATAGGAAATGTATGTCACCCTCATTGCTCGCAAAATTGCACAAACGGCAATTGCACAGGTCCAGAATTTTGCACTTGTGCACCTGGCTACGTATTGGATGAAAAAAATAATTACAAATGCAATCCGTTTTGTGGACAATCATGTTTCAGGGGGATATGTATTAAACCAGAGATATGCAAGTGCCCAAATGGATTTTTTCTAAACCCCTTTAACCACTACAAATGCGACCCAGTTTGCAATATCACCTGCGTCAATGGATTTTGTTATAAACCCAATTTTTGCGCATGCCAGCTTGGCTATATGCACAACTTGACAAACCAGAGCTTTTGTGAGCCGCATTGCTCAAAAAATTGCAGTAACGGTACGTGCACTGCTCCAGAACAATGTACTTGTGCAACTGGTTTCAGATTAGATCAAAATGATACGTTCTTTTGCAAACCTATTTGTAGACAGCCTTGTAAAAAAGGTAATTGCACCGGACCTGAACTTTGCACTTGTTTCAAAGGATACCACTTAGATTTCTTCGACAAATACAGATGTAACCCAATTTGCGACAGAAGATGCGAGTATGGTTGGTGTTACAAACCAAACGTTTGCTCCTGTCAATTTGGCTATAAAAGAGATAAAAATCTTCAACATCTGTGTATCCCCGGCATCTGTAAACAGGAATGCATTAATGGGTTTTGTTCTTTCCCTGGACCCTGCACGTGTTACAAAGGCTATAAACTGGATCCAACAAACGTTTACAAGTGCAATCCTGTTTGCGCTGTGTCCTGCAAATTCGGAACGTGCGTTAAACCTGACACGTGTAAATGTTTGCAAGATTACATTTTGGATCCCAGCAACAAATTCGTATGTTTTCCTACTTGTAAAGAGCCTTGCGTCAATGGCTTATGCTACAAACCCAATTTTTGTCTGTGCTTAACAGGTTACTTTCCTAAATCTAAACACGAATGTAAACCCTTTTGTTCAAAAGAGTGCATTGACGGTCATTGCACGGACCCGGAAACCTGCACTTGCTCACATGGTTACAACTTAGACAAAGGCAATAAGTATAAGTGCAACCCCAACTGTAGCCAGCCATGTGAAATGGGGAAATGCGTAAAACCTAATACGTGTGAGTGCGAAAAGGGTTATGTTTTAGACAAGTTCGATATATTCAAGTGCCATCCAAAATGCGAGCAGGCTTGTCTTCTGGGGGTGTGCTATAAACCGAACTTTTGCGTTTGCCTTTTGGGATATGTCCCAGACAACACCAATCCAAATTTGTGCAAACCTTATTGTTCCCAAAAATGTATCAACGGACATTGCACGTCCTTGGAAAACTGTACTTGTGAAAGGGGTTATGCTAAAGACGTAAATAATACTTACCTTTGTCACCCAGTCTGCGCTGTAAATTGCGTGAACAGTAAATGCATTTTGCCTGAGACCTGCAAGTGTGAAGCGGGATACTTTATTGATGCAGTAAATAAATACAAATGCAATCCAAACTGCAATATGGTGTGTGAAAATGGTTTTTGTATTAAACCGAACATGTGCGGGTGTATGATAGGCTTTATAAAAATTAATAACAGCACGAATATTTGTGGCCCCCATTGCGACAAGAATTGCACGAACGGCATTTGCACCAACCCAGAAATATGCACTTGTTTAAAAGGGTTTATTCTGGACACCAATAATAAATACGTTTGTAATCCCCGTTGCGCTCATCCATGCCTGAAAGGAAATTGCACAGCTCCAGAAAATTGTACCTGTATCAAAGGTTATAAATTGGACCATTTCAATAAATACAAGTGCAATGCCGTTTGCAATGAAACATGTGTACATGGTTTGTGTTTTAAACCAAATGTTTGCTCTTGCCAATTTGGTTATCAAAAAGCGGCCAACAACACTTGCGTTCCCTCGGGGTGTAACATACCTTGCATCAACGGCTACTGTGTATTTCCAGGGCTTTGCGTTTGTTTCAAAGGTTATAAACTGAATCCCAAGAACCAAACTGTATGTGATCCTATTTGTTCAGGAGGTTGTGTAAATGGGCATTGTGATAAACCAGAGCTTTGTATATGCAATGCAGGCTACGTATTGGACCCAAGTAACAAATTTTATTGTGCTCCCACATGTAGCGTTACTTGTTTGAACGGCTTCTGCTATAAATATAATTTTTGCATATGTTTAGCGGGATATTTTCAGAAAATCAAAGGAAATGTTTGTTATCCTTATTGTTCGCAAAACTGCGTCAATGGAAATTGTACCTCTCCAGAAAAGTGCACCTGCAACAAAGGATTTGCTACAGATTATAAAAATAAATACAATTGCACCCCTGTTTGTGCAATTCCTTGCCACAATGGGATATGCGCAAAACCGAACTCTTGTAAATGCAACAAAGGTTTCGAAGTAGATCCTGTGAATACATTTCAGTGCAGAGCAGTTTGCTTGCCTTCATGTCTGAATGGTTTGTGTTATAAACCAAACTTTTGTGTCTGCCTTTTTGGTTACGCCATACGTAATAATTCGTGCCATCCATTTTGCTCGTCTGAATGTGCTAATGGAAACTGCACTGCTCCAGAAATATGCACTTGCAAATCCGGTTACGAACTAGATAAAAACGACAAACATAAATGCATTCCTATCTGTAGTCAACGATGCGAAAAAGGCGTTTGCGTTGCACCTGAAACATGCAATTGCTCTAGTGGATATTTTAAAGATTACAATAATGTGTATATGTGTAACCCTATTTGTAACGACACTTGCATTAATAGTTTCTGCTATAAACCGGGGTTCTGCGTTTGCTATATGGGACACATACGAAATAAGACGCATCGGAACACCTGTTTGCCATTCTGTTCCAAAGGTTGTAAGAATGGAAATTGTTCGGCGCCAGAAATGTGCACCTGTTTAAAGGGATTCAGCTTAGATCAAGAACACAACCATATTTGCAATCCTGTTTGTGGTGATGGTTGCATAAAAGGCAACTGCACAGCTCCTGAAGTGTGCACTTGTTATACAGGGTATAAGTTAGATTTTGCAGATATTCATAAATGCATAGCCGTGTGCAATGAGAAATGTGACCATGGATGGTGTTACAAACCAAACGTTTGCTCATGTGAATTTGGCTATATTAACGACAAAGGGAGTAAATTCAAATGCGTACCTGGAGGATGCAAAAAGAAGTGTGTCAATGGTTTTTGTTCCGCCCCTGGCCCTTGCACTTGCTACAAAGGATATGAATTGGATCCAAAAGATCCATACCTGTGTAATCCAGTGTGTGCCATGCAGTGTATCAACGGAAAATGTGTAAAACCCGAAACGTGCGATTGCAACCCAGGCTTTGGACTCGACGCATTTCCTTACAAATGTAAACCTATTTGTGTTCCTTCTTGCGTTAACAGTTATTGTTTCAAACCAAACTTTTGCGTTTGCTTACTTGGACATATTCCAAACTCGACTGATAAAAATATTTGCAGCCCTTTATGCACAAAAACATGTTTAAATGGAAAGTGCACTGCTCCGGATGTATGCACTTGCAATCAAGGATACGTGTTAAAGGCAACCAACAAATATCAATGTCACCCAGTTTGTTCCCAAGTTTGCCAATTTAGCGATTGCATAGAACCAGAAACTTGCAAATGCTATCCAGGCTACAAATTGGATCAAACGTACAAGTACAGGTGCAAACCTATTTGCACCAAAATTTGTGTTAACGCACAGTGTTTTGGCCCGGAAATTTGTGTGTGTCTTTTGGGACACGTGAAGGACAAAAGTATTAAAAGTAAGTGCGTCCCATTTTGTGCGCAAGAATGTATAAACGGTATTTGCTCCGCCCCCGACACATGCACTTGCCCTAATGGTTTCGACGTGGACGAAAATTATCGGTACAAGTGCAATCCAGTTTGTACCTTAAAATGTAAAAATGGGAATTGCGTCAAGCCCAACACTTGCGAATGCCTGAAAGGATACAAACTGGATAAATTTAATATCTTCCAATGCAATCCACTTTGCGAACAAGTTTGCAAAAATGGATTGTGTTTTAAGCCAAATGTCTGCGTGTGCCTTGTAGGGACCATTCAAAATGAAACGGACAAAAACTATTGTAACCCGTTTTGTTCCAAAGGTTGTACAAATGGAATTTGTGAGTCTCCCGAAAGGTGTCTATGCCATGAAGGGTTCGAATTAGACCCGAAAAACGAATCACTGTGTGTAGCCATTTGCACTAACCCTTGCGAAAAAGGGAACTGTACCGCCCCTGAAACGTGTTCTTGCTTCAATAGGTATCAATTGCACCCAACTTACAGATACAAGTGCATTGCTATTTGCGATAAGAAATGTCAACACGGTTTCTGCTTTAAACCGAATGTATGTTCTTGCGAACTTGGTTATATCAGAGACAAAAATGATTCATTCTTGTGCACCCCTGGTGGATGTGAAAGGAATTGCACAAACGGATTTTGCTCGGTCCCAGGTCCATGTACTTGCTTTAAAGGATACAAACTTGATCAACATGACAAGTACATGTGTAATCCCATTTGTAGTACGACCTGTGTAAATGGAAAATGCATTGCGCCCGAAGTATGCAATTGTAGTGAGAAATTCGTTGTAGATTTGCAGAATAAATTCAACTGCATTCCGGTGTGCCAGTTACCTTGTATTCATGGTGTGTGTTATAAGCCCGATTTTTGCATCTGCATGTTCGGGTACGTAAGTAATAAAACTAACAAAAATGTTTGCTTTCCTATATGCATCCCCGACTGCGAGAATGGACGATGTGAAGCTCCAAATACATGCGTTTGCAATATGGGTTACATTTTAGATAGGAATGATAAATTCAAGTGCATACCCTTTTGCTCCATACCGTGTACGAATGGCAATTGTGATAAACCGGAAATTTGTAAGTGTAACATTGGTTACAATTTAGATCCATTTAATACCTATAAGTGCATACCTAAGTGTGCACAACCTTGTTTTAATGGTTTATGTTACAGCCCAGATGTGTGCATTTGTAAGGTCGGATTTGCACCAAGTAAGAGCAACAACAACAGCTGCGAACCGTTTTGTTCAAAAATGTGCGTAAATGCAAACTGTACAGGTCCAGAGGTGTGTACTTGCAAAAAAGGTTTCACCCACGTCCATAACGATAAATATGCATGCACATATGCATGCACCCAACCTTGTAGAAAAGGTAATTGCACAGGCCCTAATATATGCACTTGTTTCTCGGGTTACCAACTAAGTTCTTTGGACGCTTACACTTGTCTCCCGGTTTGCAACGAGTCGTGTATAAAAGGGTCTTGCTACAAACCAAATGTTTGTTCGTGTATAATTGGATATAAAAGACATCCCAGCAATAAAACTACATGCATTCCTGGAACTTGCGACCCGAATCGACCGTGTATTAATGGAGATTGTTCGGTACCAGGTCCTTGTACTTGTTGGGAAGGATATGAATTGGACCCAAACGATGATCGTAAATGCAATCCAATTTGCGTATTGAAATGTAAAAACAGTGTATGTGTAAAACCAGCAACATGCCAATGTAATCCGGGTTTCGTTCCGAACCCTAAGAACAAATACCAATGCAATGTTGTTTGCGAACCTAATTGCATCTCCGGTCTTTGTTACACTAAAGATGTTTGTATTTGTCTCGTAGGATATGTCCTAGTTGACAAATTCAATTGCACTCCTTTTTGTGCAGAACTTTGCGCAAACGGCGTTTGCAGCTCTCCGGACACCTGTTTGTGCAATGAAAATTATTCTTTAGATAAAACTAACAAATACAAGTGCATCCCAATTTGTGCCCAACCTTGCCAAAGGGGCATTTGTGTAGAACCACAGACGTGTAAATGTAACGAGGGTTACGTTTTAGACTCGTATAATCCGTATCTCTGCAAAGCTACTTGCGAGCAAATCTGCATAAAAGCTATCTGTTACAAACCGAACTATTGCGCTTGTCTAGTCGGACACATACCAAAAAATAACCAACTTTGTGAACCATTTTGTTCGGAAACATGCGAAAATGGTGTTTGCAGTGCTCCGGAATATTGCACCTGTAACCAGGGTTACATCTTAGAGAAGGGCAAATGCAAACCTCTTTGTGCGCAACCCTGCATAAACGGGGTTTGCATCAGCCCAAATAAGTGCAAATGCAACGTTGGTTACGCGTTAGACATGTTAAATAAATATAACTGCATGGCTATTTGCTCGAACTCTTGCATGAACAGTGTATGTTATAAACCAGGACTTTGCGTTTGTTTCGTAGGGTACGTACTCACAGAAAAGTTCAAAGATTTTTGCTTGCCATTTTGTAAAAAAGAGTGCAAGAATGCCAAGTGCGAAGCCCCGGACACTTGTACTTGTTTCAAAGGTTTCAAGTTGGATCCCAATGACAAGTATGTGTGTCGTCCCATTTGCGGAGAAGCTTGCGTAAAGGGAATCTGCGTAGCGCCTGGAACTTGCCAGTGTTTAAAAGGATACAAATTACATGCAAGCAATGCATATAAGTGCATTGCGATTTGCGACAAAGTGTGCGCACATGGTTTTTGTTACAAACCAAATCTTTGCTCGTGTGAGTTTGGATATGTTCGCGATAAAGTAGATCTTTTCAAGTGCATGCCGGGGACATGCGAACGTCCGTGCGTCAATGGATTTTGCTCCGTTCCCGGTCCTTGTACTTGCTATCCAGGTTACGAACTTGACAAAAAAGACCCGTATTTGTGCAACCCAGTTTGCGCGATGCCTTGTTACAATGGAAATTGTACCGCACCGGAAGTTTGTACATGTTTCAATGGGTATTTACTGGATAAAACAAACAAGTACAAATGCAACGCGCAATGTAATCAGACATGCGTCATGGGACTGTGCTTTAAACCAGATACTTGCATTTGTTCTATCGGTTTCAAGAGGAAGGATAAATATATATGTGAGCCAATTTGTACGGAAAAATGCATAAATGGGAAATGTGTCTTGCCAGACTATTGCGAATGTTTCGTAAACTTTACAAGAGACCCAAAAAATCCATACGCTTGTTACGCTCTTTGCATTCCTACTTGTAGATTTGCTAATTGCGTTCAAGGTGTGTGTCAATGTTGGCCCGGATTTGTACCCGTTGAAAAGGACAATACCACGTGCTATAAAAAATGCGAGTTAAAGTGTGTCAACGCCAATTGTGATCTCGAGACGGGCACGTGCGTCTGTTACGAAGGCTATGTCCACAACAAATCTATTACTGACAAGTTCGAATGTGCACCTATTTGCTCGAAACCATGTCAAAATGGAACATGCATTCGCCCAGAAACGTGCGAATGCAACCAAGACTTTTATCCAAATGGAAATGATACACACAACTGTCTTCCAGTTTGTAACCCCGCCTGCATTAATGCCAATTGTATTGCCCCTTACACCTGTCATTGCCACCCTAACTTCAGGCATGATTTAATGGTGAGCAAATTCAAATGCAGTCCAATTTGCCAGCCTGACTGCATCAACGCATTTTGTTTCATTCCTCGCCAGTGCATTTGTAGGTTAGGCTTCAAATTAGACACGGACCCAGCGAAATGGCATATTTGTCATCCATATTGTTCCAAGCAGTGTGTCAATTCCCATTGCATAGGAAATGAGACGTGCAAGTGTCTGCATGGGTACAAACTAAATACGACTAACAAATACCAATGTGATCCAGTGTGTTCGAAACCTTGTGTGGAAGGCGTTTGTATTCTTCCGGAAATTTGCGAGTGTAACAAAGGTTTTGTGCCACACCCTACAGACCACTACAAGTGCACCTTCACTTGCACCCCTTCCTGCATCAATTCAATGTGTATCGGCCTTAACAGATGCATATGCTTCAAAGGATACCTGCAAAAAAATCAGTTTGAATGCTATCCAGTATGCCTTAAACCATGCGTCAATGCTGATTGCACCAAACCACAGGAGTGCACTTGCAAACCGGGGTTCAGTAAGTCACCTACATCGATTTACGTATGTAACCCAATTTGCTCAGTTCCTTGCGTAAATGGAAAATGCGTACGACCAGAAACTTGTGAGTGCAAAAGTGGCTACGAGCCAGACAAAAAAAATAAGTTTGTTTGCAAACCTGCGTGTTACCACATCTGCGAAAAAAGTCTGTGTCATTTTCCGAAAACCTGTATCTGCCTGTGGGGTCACCAAAAAGTAAATCCATTCAAATGTGTTCCAATTTGTTCGAAGGGGTGCATTAACGGAACTTGCGTCGCGCCAGAAAAATGTGAATGTCCTGATGGATATAATCTAATCGACAATACCTGCAAGCCCGTGTGCATCCCACCTTGTAAAGCAGGTGCTTGCATTAAACCGGGGGTTTGTTCGTGCAAGAAAGGGTACGAAATGGACGCGTATTCGAATTTATGCATCCCAATATGCACTAGAAAATGCATCAACAGCTTTTGCTTTCGGCCTAAAATTTGCATTTGCTTTCTTGGGTATTTAAAGAAAGAATGGTACAGTTGCGAACCGGTATGTTCGAAACCTTGCATCAACGCAACTTGCACAAAACCTGAAGTTTGCACCTGCCGGGAAGGATTCGTCCCAGTTCCGGGTAATCCCTACAAGTGCAAACAGGATTGTCCCTTGAAATGCATCAACTCGGTTTGCGTCAATGGGATTTGTAAGTGTTGGCAGAATTACGTACCCATTGAAGACAATCCATCTAAATGTCAACCAAAATGCGATGAAAAGTGCATTAATGCTTTTTGTTTCAAGCCCTTCAAATGCATATGTCAGCTAGGATACCAACGAAACACTAGTTCACGGTGCGATCCCGTTTGTTTAGAAGGTTGCCCGAACGGAACTTGTGTGGGGCCCAATGTTTGCAAATGTTTCCCAGGGTACACTCAAAAAGGCAATAAGTGCAAACCATTTTGCATACGGCAATGTGTCAATGCCGAATGTGTTGCCCCTGAAACTTGTAAATGTCTGGAGGGATACCATCCTATACCCACTGACAACTACACTTGTAGCGCCTTTTGCCCTCGAAAATGCATCAACGGCGACTGCATCAGACCACCAGGTAAATGCCGTTGTTGGAACGGCTATTTCCGCAACAAAACTAAACCAAATCCTCCGGGTTTGTTCTTATGCGATCCTGTCTGCAAACATCCGTGCATTAACGCTAATTGTAGCAGGCCTGAATTCTGCGAATGTTTTTCTGGATACAGACCAAAACCAGATGACAACTACACCTGCGTGGCAGACTGTGGCGTCTGCAAGAATGGTATTTGTATGCAAGCGAATTACTGCCAGTGCAACCCAGGATACAGACCAAACGCGGACAACACTACCTGTTACCCGAAGTGTACATCGGATTGCGTGAATGGATATTGCGTTCGTCCAGAAGTGTGCATTTGTCGCTTGGGATTTTCTTTCGATAGGGGTAGTTATTATAAATGCAATCCCATGTGTAAAAAGGAATGCATCAATGGATATTGCATTGGCGGAGATACTTGCATCTGCCATCACGGATATCACCCAAGCAAAACCGATAAGTACAAATGCGAGCCGACATGTCGAAAACCCTGCGTGAACGGAAAATGTGTTCGGGTGGATATATGTGAATGCAACAAAGGATACGGTCTTTCAGAGAGGGACCGCTACAGGTGTATTCCTATTTGTTCGAAACCTTGCATCAACTCGGTGTGCACAAAACCAGACTTTTGTGAATGCTTGGAAGGTTTCGAACGAGCGGACAAATTTTCATGCAAACCCACGTGCAAACCGAACTGTGTAAATGCCACGTGTGTTGCACCAAGCAATTGCACTTGTTGGAAAGGGTACGTAAAGAAATCGGCAAAATCCTCGGAATGCATGCCGTTCTGTGTCATGCCCTGTAACAACAGCGAGTGTACAGCTCCTGAAACGTGCACTTGCTTCGACGGATACGAAGAGGATTCTTTCAACAAATATAACTGTAACCCGATTTGTATACCAACATGTCCGGAATTTAGTTACTGCCATAAGCCGAATCACTGTGAATGCGTCACAGGTTATGATAAATCAGAAATGAGGCAGTACAAGAAAAATGAAAGAGCACGAAAAATGGAAGATGTGCATTTGGAAAAAGATAGATTACAATCAAACGAACTGGAAATTAATACCAAATTCCATACGTTTAAATGCAAACCGGTGTGCAAAGAGCCCTGCATTGAAGGTATATGTGTCGCACCCAATATTTGCTCGTGTCCAGGGGGCTTTAACCTAATTAACAAAACTATTTGTGTTCCGATATGTAACCCCAACTGCACCAACGGACAGTGTATCACCCCAGGGGAATGTAAATGTGATTATGGTTTTGAAGTTGATGAAGTAAATAAATATATTTGTAAACCCATTTGTGAAAGTCGCTGCATTAATTCGCTTTGTTTTAAACCTAGTACCTGTGCTTGTCTTTTGGGCTACAAGAAAAGCGACAACGATAGCAACAGTTGTAATGCAGTTTGTTCCAAAGAATGTGTTAACGGATGGTGCGCGGCTCCGAATAAATGCGAGTGCAACCCAGGACACGTTGTGGATCCCAAGAACCCCTTCTTTTGTTACCCTATTCCAACCATAGGTCCTTGTATTTGCGTCCGTGGCTATTGTGACAAAGATAAAAACTGTATCTGTTACAAGAATTTTACAAAGCACCCTACAAATGATCGAATGTGCATCCCTTTGTGCTTACCTGGCTGCGAAAAAGCATTTTGTTACAAAGTCAATCTTTGCTCCTGCTTGACAGGATATTCGAAAAATATAACGCACAAATACAAATGTGAACCAATATGTAGTACTCCTTGTGTGAATTCTAATTGCACTGCACCAGAATTTTGTACCTGTCTAAAAGGCTATATTAAAAAAGATCGATTCAATTGCAAACCTGTCTGCACAGTTGAATGTATAAATGCTACTTGTACTGACCCAGACGTTTGCACCTGCTTGCCAGGATTTGAATTCAATAAAGGGAGCAACAGGAGTTGTCACCCGGTGTGTGAAAATGAGTGCATTAACTCTGTTTGCGTCCAACCGCCGGGGGAGTGCCACTGTATACCTGGTTACTTCCACAACGATTCTCGTCCTGACCCTCAAGACAAATACGAATGTTTGCCAATTTGCAGTAGGGCTTGCATCAACGGCAGCTGCACTGCACCCGAAATTTGCACGTGTTTCCCGGGGTTCGAAACAAGTAAAACTGACAACTACACCTGCTTGCCCGTTTGTTATCCTCAATGTGTTTTTGGTCTTTGTGTAGGTCCAGACATTTGCCACTGCAACATGGGCTACAAATTAGACCCAGTGTGGAAATATCTCTGTAATCCTAGATGTACTAAAGACTGCGTAAACGGTATATGCTATCTCCCAGATAAATGCATATGTCGAAAGGGCTATCAATTTAAATATCCATCAGAAAGATACATTTGCGTCCCCATTTGCTCCAAGGCTTGTGAAAACGCGACTTGTACTGCCCCTGATACCTGTACATGTAACCCAGGATTTTTCCCAGATGTTAACCACACACACTTGTGTCATCCTAACTGTACAAAAAATTGTACAAATGCTGACTGCATCGGAGGAGATATTTGTATGTGCCACGAAGGATACGGATATGACCCTTTGGATAGACACAAGTGCAATCCCATATGCACTGAGCCGTGCATCAACGCAAATTGCACCTCTCCAAATAATTGCACCTGTTGGAAAGGGTTTGAGCATACCAATGATTCAAACTGTATTCCAATTTGCACGCCAAAATGTGTGAATGCCACCTGCACCAGTCCAAACAATTGCACTTGCTTATCAGGTTTTGAACCTAAAATATCGATCTCACACGAATGTCAACCGAAGTGCCCGACAAATTGTACCAACGGGTTTTGCAGCGAGCCTGGCGTTTGCGTTTGTTACAAAGGATATATACAAGACGAGTCCAATAAATATCGGTGCAATGCGGCATGTTTGCTACTTTGTGGAAACAACAGTTTTTGTTATAAACCGAATTTTTGCGCGTGCCTTGTTGGATACGAGCGGTATGAAAATGGCACTTGTTTTCCCGTGTGTGCTACAAAATGCGAAAACTCTACTTGTACCGCGCCAGAGTTCTGCACTTGTCTTCAAGGTTACAAAAGAATGGACAACTACAGGTGTTCGCCGATTTGTTCAGTTCCGTGCAAAAATGGGTTTTGTAGTGCTCCAGAAACATGTTCTTGTAAGCGGGAATACTTTATCGATCCCACCAATAAGTACAATTGCGTCGCCAATTGCTCCGAACCTTGCATCAACGCCTATTGTTACGTCCCAAACATTTGCATATGCAAAGACAAGTACGAGAGGGATAGGAATAACATTAACAAATGCAACCCTATATGTGTTGCAGATTGCATTAATGGTGTTTGCGCAGCACCTCCTGATGTGTGCGAATGCTTTGAAGGCTATAAACTGAATCCAAACAACAAATATGAGTGTCTACCGGTTTGTTCTACCCCTTGCACAAATGGAAATTGCTCAGGTCCTGAAACTTGCACTTGTGACGATGGTTATGTATTAGACGAAGTGAATATATATTACTGTCTACCATACTGTTCAAAACCATGCACCAACGCAGTTTGCTTCATTCCAGAAAAATGTGCTTGCAAACTTGGCTACGACCGGTCAGAAGACGATCCGGATTACAAGTGTGTCCCAATATGTTCCCAAGAATGCCTATATAGCAATTGCACCGCTCCTGAAATTTGCACTTGTCTCGATGGTTATGCAAAAAATAAGACAAACAAGTATCACTGCTATCCAGTTTGCACCTTAAATTGTGTCAACAGCAAATGTGTCGCACCAGAGACTTGCGAGTGTTTTAAAGGATTCTTCCCCGACAAGGAATCTAAATACAAATGCAATCCGGAGTGTGCACCTGGATGCGTTAATGGTACTTGTATTGCTCCTCAAAATTGTACTTGCTGGGAAGGTTATGAATTTAAACCAAACTCATCTAATATTTGTGTGCCTTCTTGTTCACCAGTTTGCGTAAATGCCCACTGTATCTTCCCCGGCTTATGTCGATGCAATCAAGGTTTTATTCCTGATTCCGAAGACCCCTTTAAATGTAAACCGAATTGCACATGTATCAATGGAATTTGTATTGCACCCGAAAATTGCAGCTGTAAAGAGGGATTCATTCCGCATCCGGACGAAAAAAACGTGTGTATACCGAATTGCTCGAAACCATGCATCTACTCATATTGCACAGAACCAGAGGAGTGCACTTGCCTAGATGGCTATCATAAAAACAAAACAGACAAATACCGTTGCGATCCTAGCTGCACCTATCACTGTAAGAATGGTTACTGTGGTGCTCCAGAAATATGTTTTTGTAACAAAGGATACGACAAGCGAGATGTAAATGACACCTACTGCTTTCCAGTCTGCGCCAAAACTTGTGTGCATGGCGATTGCACAGAACCGGAAGTTTGTACCTGTCATCGAGGATACCGCCCGCACAATATCGACAACTACACTTGCGTACCAATTTGCTCAAAACGATGTATTAATGGTGATTGCGTGGAGCCCGAGAAGTGCGTTTGCAGAAAAGGTTACAAATGGGACGGAAATGCTGATGATGAATACTTTTATAAATGTGAACCGGTTTGCTGCAAACCCTGTATAAACGGAAAATGCGATAGACCTAACATATGTGTGTGCTTGGACGGCTACAGGAAAGATCCCTTCAACGCATACAAATGCGATCCAATTTGTCTTTTAAATTGCATTAATTCTAATTGTACGGCACCGGATAAGTGTACTTGTTGGAAAAACTATCAACCTTTAAAACCGTATATGCATATTTGCACACCTATTTGTGCACCCGAATGTATTAATGCGATCTGTTATCAATTAAATAAATGCGCTTGCTTGTTCGGTTACGACAAAAACATTTCAGACTCCTTCATTTGTGAACCAGTTTGCTCTGAGGAATGTATAAACGGATTTTGCTCTAGACCTGAGAATTGCACATGCAATGAAGGGTATGGAAAGGACCCCGTAAACAAGTTCAAGTGTGACCCCGTCTGCTCTTTGAAATGCATCAATAGTGATTGCACTGGACCTGAAAATTGTACCTGTAGGAAGGGCTTTAGACCTAATGAATGGAACAAATACGTTTGCAATCCAATTTGTGATCCAGATTGTGAAAATGCCACTTGCGTGAAACCAAACGAATGCAAATGTAAAACGGGTTATGTTCCTCTAGCAAATGTTTCGTACGCTTGCAAACCGATTTGTAAACCTGAATGTCGTAATGGGACTTGTATAGCGCCCGATGTATGTGACTGCTTTCAAAATTTCAGTCAAGATTCGGTAAATAAATATCAATGCAATCCTATTTGTACAAAACCGTGTATAAACGCCCGTTGCGTGTCCCCTGACGTTTGTATTTGCGACTTTGGATATCAATTTAAACCGAACAGTACCTATTTTTGCGAGCCAGTTTGTTCAAACCCTTGCATCAACAGTTATTGTAGTTCACCAGAGAAATGCACTTGTTTGTCTGGATTTGAACCTGATCCTAATAATCATTACGCTTGTAAGCCGGTGTGTGAAGAAAATTGCACAAACGGCGATTGTTTAGCGCCAAATCTCTGCGCTTGCCATGAAGGGTACAAAAAGGACCCAACAAACAAATTCGTCTGTTTACCTGATTGTTATAAACCTTGCGCGAACGGTACCTGTGTGGCCCCAAATACTTGTAAATGCAATGATGGGTACGAACCAGACCTCAAAGATCCCTTTCTTTGCAACCCAAAATGTTCCAAACCTTGTGTTCACGGAAAGTGTGTTGCGCCAGAGGAGTGTCTCTGCAACAGAGGGTATCTAAAGAATGCCACAGATAAATATCGTTGCGATCCAGTTTGTTCCCAGCCTTGCGTAAATTCTACTTGCAGCGCTCCAGAATTTTGCAAATGTTTTAAAGGTCACGTTCATGTCAAAAAAGATAAATACAAATGCGTTCCGGCTTGTGGGCCGTCTGGTTGTGTGAACGGGGATTGTGTAGCTCCGGGAGTTTGCATATGCTGGAAAGGGTATGAGATGGACAAGAACAACACCTTTTTGTGCAACGCAAATTGCAGTTTCCCTTGTATTAATGCAAATTGTACGGCACCAGAGAAGTGTACTTGCTGGCCTGGATTCGCACCACATCCAGAAGATAGATACCAATGTATTGCAAATTGCTCTGAACCATGCATAAATGGGAAATGTGTTCCAGGTGAGTAAATTTAGGTTTAGATATAACGAGACCCTCATATCAAAGATCAGCTTAATCTCTCAACCGGAAGTGGTATTTTTTGACAATTTTTTAATATTCATATTTGTATATCATAGTGTATTACGATATGTACCCTCACATCGGGAAAAATTTTGACAAGTCACAAAAAAATCCTATTTTTTACACATATTACATAATTTCTGAATGAGTGGTCTTCTGAATCTGAAAATAGAATTCAAATGGGGCTCAATGATACAAAGACACGTATCTAATCCAATTTGCAGATCACGAAATAACGTTTTTTTTTTGACATATCATAATTTTTCTGGACGGAGAAAGCCAGTTTTGCATGCAAGCTCCTTAAGAGGGAGTATCAGCAGAATTTTAATCCCTAAAAGAGCCCTCACCAGGAAGCTGTTTTTATCGAACTGGTTGTATATAAAGACTTGACATCGAAAACAATATCAATAAGAAAGTCTACAACGTGATTGTATGGTGGCGCATTTTTGTTTATTAATTTCCTTTTGCACTTAAATTGCGATTAAAAATCACTAAAATTGATGAACATTGGTCATTTTTTTCTCTATGCATGTAACATATAGAGAAATTTAACTTCCTAAGAATCTTGTCTACAACCTTTAGCTTCAGTATAAACCCGGTCCCATTTGATTTTCGTACATAATAATTTTAAAAATAGCTCCGTCGCAAGGTATTGTTTTAAGTGAATTTGGCTCTGGTTGGTGTTGCCATCTATCGGCATAAGCGACAAACACTTATTAGGGGAGGAGCCAACAATGATCCGTTAAATGGCCCCTCCCCATTGCTTCATTTTAGGTACCTCTCGTCTCACCGTCGGCCCCCAGTACAAACTGAAAGATCGCTGATATACCCTCTTAAATATAATTGACTCATTTTAAAAACCTCAACTGTTTTGTGATTGAAACTTAATCGCGTCAGGTCAATCCGCCACTACTTGAATGGAAAGAAATTATAACGTAATTATAAAAAATTATATTTCTCATGTGCTGGAAGTTTTGAGTCACACTATGTAGTAAACACTTTCTAGTTGCGGTCAGATAAGAAAAAAATATACGGAATTAGGCAACCAGAAATTCATAAGACATAGACGTCTATTAGATCACGTTGGCCTCTTGTTGCCTATACTATAGGGGTCTATATCATAAAGATTGTGTACCTCTACATACGTATATGTCATTTACTTATATCACATGTAATGTACTTATATTCACTTTATGGTTACAGGAGATAAATGTGAATGTATCCCAGGTTACTTCCCTGATCCAAGAGATAGATTCAACTGCATCCCATTATGTAAAGACAAATGTGTAAATGGGAAATGTGTAGCCCCTAATAAATGCGAATGCCTACCAGGTTATATACCTACAGCCATTCTTCACATTTGTGAAGCGTTTTGTACCAAGCCTTGCATTAATGGGCGATGTACTAAAGCTGAGACGTGCACATGCAATGAAGGTTACGATCCACACCCCAGCGATAAATATACATGTGTTGCAAAAGTCAAATGGGAAAATGGAGAAGGGGAAGGCTCTGGACAAATGGGATTAAAGTAAATTTTCATTTTATTATCGATTCACAAAAGGCAGTATATTTTTTATTGCAGCATTCCCATGATAGTCGGGATAGTTGTGGCGGCAATCTTGGTTTTGATACTTATAGCAATATTAATTTACTATATCAAAAGAAGAGCAGCAGAAAGGCAGAGAATGAGGGAAATACTTATAGAAGGATTATAAAATTTAAAAGAATAATTTTCATGGTGTCCATTAGTTTTTAATTATAAATAATTATTCATATTAATAATATCTTGCTAATCTATAACATTTAATATTTCTGTCAGGTTAAAAAATTGTTTCATTTGTGTTACATAAATAAAAAGGAATATTTTTTAAGTACATTAGCAGTATCACGAATATTTGTGTTTTGCTCTACAATAGAATGTTCCATTTTAGTTATGTAATCAAAAAATCTTCTGTTTAGTTAGTTTAGTATGCAAATTATTACTCAATCTATATTAATAAAATCCAAATCCCACTCACTGACTCATTCATCAGCAAATCTCAAAAGTGGCTCGGTCGATTTACCTGAAATTTTGCACACTGCCGTAGAGGGGCCATGCGATGTCAGCTAAGAAATATTTTTGGGGTACTCGCCCTGGAAGTCAGGTTTTTGGGACCCCATACTTGCCATATAAGCCCGTGTAAATTCGAGATTTATTTGTATTCAACGCGGTATCCAACGTATTGGAGTTTTAGAAAGAGAAGGACATATCAACGGTAACTAGGGTGCTCGCTTTAAAATTTGTCATTGTGACGTTTGTTCCGTCAAGTTTGATTGACAGGGCCCCATTTCCATTTGAAAGGTGGCTCTTGTTATTTGTCATGGTACCGTGTATTCCGTTAGTACTGTGGTTTGGATAGGACGTTCGTTTTCCAAAAAACCGTGACGCAAGTATTGCAGTTTTACATGTGAGATCTCAGAATTGCCCTCTGTTTACAGAGAAAGATCCTTACCTAACATAGATTTATATACTGCGTATAAATTTTAGATTGGAATAGCAACGGAGACTGGAGATAGAAAGACGCAAAACATAAATACCTTTGATTCCGTGATGTCGAACTCCCCAATTCACCTAAAATGGGAAGTCAGGGACGGAGGATGAACCTATTGCTATTTCGATTTCCGAAGTTTTCCATGATGGTCCCGCACGTAGGCGAAAGACCTTTGGTAATTTTTGACAAAACTGACAAATTTATTGACTGCTTACAATGTCAGATTGACGGATAGCCACAAATTCCTGTAGCATAACAAAAAAGCTGACAGTCATGTCTTCTTCTTATTTTGCAATTGGCCCACAGGCCACCAGGCACTGTGATGAGGAACAGCTCTGAATTTTTTGGCTCTAACCTGTACAGCAGGTCAAAAGAAGTTGAATAAGAGTAAATATATATTTATTAATAAATAAGTATTAAACCCAGCAAGCTGATATTTTAATATATTATATTTGTATATAAATTATAGGTTACTTGC
>JAWQRP010000670.1:0-25133 GCA_033557875.1 Quadriops clusia
GCGGTTGAACGTTAAAAGCTCCAGTTTGCTGTATTAAAATCGAGCGCCGAAGGCGCGAGGCGGCGAGCGAGCGCATCCTGCCAATAATTTAAAAAAAAAATTTACAAAAAATATATATATTATACGATTTGATAAATAAACTTCAAAACTCGGTGCTATAGGAGAAATTAAAAAAAAATTATTATACGTATATTTAATATGTCTAACTATGACTACATCTTATGTTATGTGCGGTTGAACGTTAAAAGCTCCAGTTTACTGTATTAAAATCGAGCGCTGAAGGCGCGAGGCGTCGAGCGAGCGAAGCGAGCGAGCGCATCCTGCCAATAATTTAAAAAAAAATTTTTACAAAAAATATATATTACGACTTAATAATTAAACTTTACAACTCGGTGCTATAGGAGAAATGAAAAAAAAATTAATTATACGTATGTCTAACTATGACTCTACATCTTATGTTATGTGCGGTTGAACATTAAAAGCTCCAGTTTATTGCAATAAAATCGAGCGCCGAAGGTGTGACGTGGCGAACGAGCGAAGCGAGCGAGCGCATTCTGCCAATAATTTAAAAAAAAATATTTTACAAAAAATATATATTATACGACTTAATAATTAAACTTTACAACTCGGTGCTATAGGAGAAATTTAAAAAAAAATTAATCGAATGGTTCTTTTCTTGGACATATATTTTATATTATTAATTTCGTTTTCTTGGGTATTCTGTCCTTGATTACGTTGAAATGAAACTGATGAGTTTTAGATTTGCATCAATTTATTTATTTAAGGCCGAAAATAAATAAATAAATTGATGCAAATCTAAAACTCATCAGTTTCATTTTAACGTAATCAAGGACAGAATACCCAAGAAAACGAAATTAATAATAAAAAAAATTAATTATACGTATGTTTAATATATCTAACTATGACTCTACATCTTATGTAATGTGCGGTTGAACATTAAAAGCTCCAGTTTACTGTATTAAAATCGAGCGCCGAAGGCGCGAGACGGCGAGCGAACGAAGCGAGCGAGCGCATCGTGTCAATAATTTTAAAACAATATTATACAACAAAAAATATTATATAACCTAGTAATTAACATAATATTTTTATTACCTGTTGTAATAATTTGGATTTTTTTATTATTCGTTCTTATGGTTTGTAATTTTTTTTCTAATGTGTTGTAATGCTTAGGAAAGTTATGTTGAAAGTAATGATGAAGTTATGCCAGTATTTGACTATAAAAGAACTTTGACGAAGTTGATTAAGAATCTATTCACACACGCGGTCACGGTACAACAATGTGACCTACTTATGTACTCGTAATATAAGCAGCAGTAATGTCACGTGAATATAGTACATAGTAGGTACTAAAAAGAACTACATTACTGAAAATCGAAATATAAAATAACTTCTCAAGCCAACATGTGCAGCATACGATTCCGCAGAATCGATCAGTCGCATCGGTAACCTGTCCGTTTCTAATTTACCGCTTTGGTACCCGTAATCGCGAGAATAGTCCGCAGTCACGTAGTACTGGTCCCCAATGGTCATAAAAATTTGTTTTTTTTATTTTTAAAACCATTTGTTATTATTTTTTTATTTTCATTACTTTTTATTTTTATTATTTTTTTATTTTCATTACTTTTTATTTTTATTATTTTTTTATTCTTGTAACTTGTTAATTTTATTAAGTCTTCTTTTCCTTACTTCATATTTTATTTAATTTCTTTTCTATTTTCATTAATTTTTCTCTAGATCGCCTGTTATTATTTTCTATTGACTCACTTACATATGCTCCGGAATTTCAGCGCAAATTTTAATTAGATAATCTTGAATCAAAACAAACACTGCAATTTTTAATCAGTTTATCGCAGATGCACATGGCGTGTACTCCTGCTTACCGCATTGCAATAAATCGAGTTAATTATTGCTCCTCGCTGATAAGATAATTTACAAATGAAGCTAATGCGGGTTTTGGTTTAGAATTAATTTTCCGTTCACACCTCTGCGAAACAAGTAGACCGAACACCTACGGAACCCGCAAACCATTAAAAAATAACGATATTCTTGACCTTTGCTCAATGGAAATGCGTCTCCCATTCAGTGTTACCAGCAGGCGACTGGTTTCTGAATTATACGTATAATACGTATTATACCTATGTATACGTATTACATATGTGTATAACTATTACATATTTGTACCTATTACATATGTACCTATACGAATATCATATTTACATCGCGCTAACCTAGATAATAAATAGGAGTAATATGTATATGTTGCTAGAGCTAAAATTTACGACGCGAATAAAAAAATGTGCAAATGAAGCGATTAAAACCGAATTGCGCGAATCAAATTATGCAAAATGAATTTTTTGCAAATTTAAGCATTCGCCATAGACGACTATTATGTGAATATATAAAGGAGGTATTGTCCTATTGGCCGCTATTTCCAGAGTCCGGACTTTATCTTTCGCGGTACGTTCGAGCAAACGTAAACAAATGAAGCGCGTGTTCAAAGCCAACTACAGGCGTGTTTGAGAATGTAATCGTTAACGTTTTGTGTCCTAGTCCTGTGCTGTACCTCGCTGGGTACCGTCGCTTTTTGCTATAGTTCGATTTGCGCTCATTTGCTAGTTTTAGTACGAAATGAAAATTTAAAAAAAATTAATGCGTTCGATTAATAAATAGTAGTGATTTGTGCCTAACCAACAAGGAATATGTGAAGCTCTTGGATTAGTAATAACATTGATTAAATACTCAATAATAATATCATGAAAATATATAAAGTTGTTTAAAATATATACACAATCAAGAAAATTATAACTTCAAAAAAAGAAAAAATAACGATGATTCCGCTTTACTCCATCAAGATGCATAACCGTAAGCCTCCTCACGTTAAATCCTCGGGCACCTACGTTAATTATCATTACATCTATTAGTTAAGCAATAATTATAAAATAAGAGCCGGTTTAAATTCGGGGTATCTGCTCCAATTAAACTAATTATCTCCGTTATCGCCATTTCTGTAATTCCTCGTTCTAAGGAACGTTCCGTAGAACGAGGAATTACGTTATAATGTAATAAGAATTTACGAGTTAGAGGCCTCCCAAGAAAAGTCCTACATTAGTTGGTTTTCATCGTTGTTTTGTGAATTGCAAGAGAGCAACGTGGCCATGTGCATACATTAGCTGCAATTTACATAAGAACGTCGAGTAAAAATAAAGGTGAATTAAGCAAATAAAATGCTCGCGCCGCATTTCGATGCGATTTTCTCATCGCACGAGCTAGACCGACTCGAAAATTTGTTTTGCTGGCAATAAAACGAGTTTGCGTTCGTTAACTAGTTTTCTGTAGTTATCTCATTGTCGTTATTGAGTTAATTTTCGTCATTTTGCTAATTTTCGTCCTTTGACTAATTTTCGTCCTTTAGCTAATTTTTGTCCTTTAACTAATTTTCACTATTTAGTTCTAATATTTCCAACTACTTATACATACAACATTAAAGATTAACTTCAAAATGAACAATAAAACTGATGCACTATTTGAACAAAATATTTTTTTAACACAACACAAAACATCGCAATCTTCGTCATATCATAAAACCCCCCAATTTGAACTCCCATTATCAAAAGAGTCGTAGCTCGACTCGTCGCAGTCAACTCATTTAAATTAAATTAAAATAAATAATAAATAAATTAAGGTCAAGTTTGGTCCGAGTACACTCGGGGACAATATTCGTGCACATGATGAGTTGCTCAACGTTTTGCGTCACGTCCCATTGTGCGTTTATATCATAGAGAGGCTTAATTATAGAATATTTTTATAATAGACGAGTTGTATGATACAATTTTGGTACGATAGAGTCTTTTTTGTCTTTTTTATTAATACAGATAAAGATGATACATTCTGATTTATTAACAAAGATAAAACTGATGGAGTAAAGCGGAATAAATTCGTGCTAGTGCGAACTCTGATATTCAATCGAATCAATTGTAAAATGTGTTCTCTGGGCCAGGCGATCAATTCAGCGGGAGATCCTGTCGAAGGATTCATAAATATGGATATCTTGCTTAGTTAATGTTACTGTGTGCAGCGGGCAAGTTTGAATTTATTTCAATTCCCAAATTTATTTAAATTAAATGTAAACAGAGTTTAAATCGATTCGGCGAGATGAGTTCTGTGCTACTCAAAACCTCCGCAGATCCCCCCGGATTTAGGAAGAAGCTTTTGAAGGACATTCAACAGGTAAAAACTCATTTACGCAAATTTGATTTTACTTAAAGAGGTTTTGCACAAAACAGAACGTTTTGCATAAGAAATCATTTTTGACAAAACAAAACGTTTTGCACAAAAAAAGTTTCCTCAAAAAGTATTTACATTCAAATATGACTCTATATGATCTCATCACCTCAAATATTTACTCGAATTCTCATATTTGTCATTGTACCTCCAACTTCCTTATTGATTCTACTTTCGGTGTTATCAATAAATGCACACATGTACCTATATGAAAACAGATATGTACCTACAAAATTCAGTTCATAAAAGTCCACTTGTGAATGGTGCTTATGAACAACTCTTTTGAACAGCTTTTTTGAACAACTCTTTTGAACAACTCTTTTGAACAACTTTTTTGAACAACTCTTTTGAATTCTTTTGAACAACTCATTTGAACAACTCTTTTGAACAACTTTTTTGAACAACTCATTTGAACAACTCTTTTGAATAGCTCATTTGAACAACTCTTTTGAACAACTCATTTGAACAACTCTTTTGAACAACTCATTTGAACAACTCTTTTCAACAACTCTTTTGAACAACTCTTTTGAACAACTCATTTGAACAACTCTTTTGAACAACTCATTTGAACAACTCTTTTCAACAACTCTTTTGAACAACTCTTTTGAACAGCTCTTTTGAACAACTCTTTTGAATAGCTCTTTTGAACAGCTCTTTCGAACAGCTCTTTTTAACATCTCTTTTGAAAAACTCTCTTGTGAACAGCGCTGGCATAGCCAACTTCGCGAAAACATCCGCAGCCTCATTATCGTCCTTGAAGGATTAAAAATTCCTTTCTCTATTTAAATCGATGAAAAATTCTGTCCTCGCGCCAGCGCCTGAATTTTTAGCATTTCGCAGTGCAGCAAGTTCGAATGCGCGAAAAGTAAACAAAGCTCTACGCGCCTGCAAATCAACGGCTTAAAAATAGCTTTGATCTGTGTTTACCGTTCGTTCTAAAACTGAAATTTTAATGCACATTCACGTAGTGAGTCCAAACATGAATTTTAATGGCACACACTTTTAGCAGGTTTTATTATCTTTTTTTTCATTATTCATTATTGATTTATTATACATTATTCATTTCTTAATTTTCTTTATTTATTTTTTTATTTTCTACATTTTATTTATTCGTTTTAAACATTTAAGCTATTTGTTTTTTTCTATTGTTTTCTACATTTTATTTATTCGTTTTAAACATTTAAGTTGTTCGTTTTTTTCTCTTGTTTTATTCATTTTATTTATACGTTTAATTCATTTATTTATTTATATGTTTTTCGGCACGTAAAAGTGAGAACCTCGCCGCCACCAGGTTCTTCAATTAAATATGGAAATGAGGTCCATGTATACCATCTATCTGCATGTAGAGCGCTATACGGAACTATTAATTTATTAACACTGCATAAATAAAAACCGACCTTGCCCCAAGGTCCCCCCGGTATGCACACGCACTTTATCTACACGATGTGCCCACAACAAGTGTGTCGTAATCTCCTCTTTTAATTGGTGGCAATTGGAACTGTTTTAATGCAGACATGCAGCTTGCAGCGAACGAATGACGACTTTCTCGAATTCAGATCGACGAGAATTATTTCCTCCGGTTACAAAAATCTTGCAGACTTTGTGTTAATTGCACTATTAAATAAATAAAAAATTTAATCGCTACAGTAGAACTCCGTTTATCCTAGGTCTAATCCTACAGGATGTATATTTCTAATGTATAAACCTCACTAGGACGGCATGAGCAAAAACAACTTTTTCGACTAGACTTGTTTGTCAACTCTAGGCCATAAGTAACCCAGCCACTATTGAGGATTGTACGTTAATTGCTTGTCCCTACGAAAACTAATATGGTCACTTATTATAGGTATAGTAGGGCTTTAAATAAGACACGTATATTCAATAATATGATATTAAATAAGACAGTTAAAGGATAGTGTACTGCGTTTACATAATGCATCATTACAAACTACTGATAAATACATTAATTCGGATAAATGTAGTTTTACTGTACAGTTAATTTTAATCAAAACAGCTAACTGCACCATCACCCATCTTTGTGGTTATCTAACTAACGAAAAACAATCGAAATCCAATCAATCACTCACGGAATTTCTGTTATTCCAAAGGCTCAAATAATAGCCAACCCTGATCCAGAAACCGAGGCTGGGCCCCCAAAGCCTACCACGTCTACTTCTGTGGCCGAGTCTCACATCCGCTCACTAGATTCGAAAAACCAAATCGACCCGATGCTAAGCGGGAGAAGAAACCCAAAAAACAAAGCGGTAAGCCAGAACCTGATTGGCTGTGCATCCCTCAATTAATTAATCAATTAATTAATCACTCTATCAATGAAACAATCAATCAGTCAATCACTCAATCAATCAATCACTCAATCAATCAATCACTCAATCAATCAATCACTCAATCAATCACATCATGTAAATACACAAAGCAAGAAATATAACTAATAGATCAAAAACGACCAAAAAAACGTTCATTCATGTCTAACAGCATCCCCATAATGAACGCAATGTGAACATGTCATGTTCTTAACGTAAGTGTAAATTAACCAACGATATAAATTAACCAATCATATAAATTAATCAACAATGTAAATGAATCAACAATGTAAATTAATCAACATGTAAATTAACCCTCACGCCACCATTAACCCGTTTATAGGAACCAGACCACCGATTTTCGGACACAAGTTGGCTAATTCACAAACAATGGCAAGACGACATTTCAGAAGCATTTCCTACTGTAAAAGATCGCCCAATATCTTTGCCACCAGAATATCTACCAAATTCGTCTTTCTCAACCCAAAAATTTTCAAATTTCTTGAAATATCCTAAAGCTTCGGTAAGACCATTGCTTATTCTTCATTGGTTATAATTAGACCTTAGAATCTAAGGCTTAGATCATTGATGCCTGAATGCACATCCGAATGACTTGGAAAATCGTCTGAACCAAAAAATGCTTCATAGAGGAGACCAAATTAACTTAGTGGCCAAGAGTCTGTAAATAGAATAGGAACTAATCTTTAAAGATTGCTGCATGTTAGATTGCTGACTTTTTGCTTGTTTCGTCTATAATACTGTTGTATCTATAATTTCGCAATTTCAAATTTTTGGTGATCAAATTTTTATCTCGAAAAAAATGTCTGGAAATGATCTTATAGGATCCATCGCTTCTCGATGCTTCCACTTCAACCCAAGATGATAGTCCTTCTAAGACTAAAAGAACGGTCATCCTGCATATCGTGCACACGAGATTGGAACCTCCTTCAACATCTCCAACCGCTGAATCGGCAAAAATTCAAGAAATCCCGGTAAGAGGCTTGCCTGAGGCTTTTTGAATACGCTTTTCTTGGTTAAACTATAAACGAAAAAAATCCGCATATAAACGAAAAAAATCCGCAATTTATTCCTTACAATAAAAAAATTATTTTCAAAAATCAAAAAAAATTTTAGTCAAAAAACTCAGTACTTTCGCTAAAACTAGGCTTACTGTTCCTCTTTGTAGGAATCCTTGATAGAGCCCAAAGGTTCCTGTAGAAACGCAGTTGGTGAGGATGAAACCAATCAACCTTTGGTAGGTACATCTTTTGCCCATTTTCTCCTTGAATTTACTTTTGATTTGATTTTGGTATGATATTGTTTTGATCTTGTTTTGATGGTGATTTGATCTTGTTGATCTTGATTTGATCTTGATTTGATCTTGTTTTGATCTTGATTTGATCTTGATTTGATCTTGATTTGATCTTGATTTGATCTTGATTTGATCTTGATTTGATCTTGATTTGATCTTGATTTGATCTTGATTTGATCTTGATTTGATCTTGATTTGATCTTGTTTTGATTTTGTTTTGATCTTATTTTGATCGTGATTTGTTTTTGAATTGATCTTATTTTGATCTTGATTTGATTGTACTTCGATTTTGATCAAACTATTCACATTTAGGATGAACATCTAATTCACGAAACAACGAAACGTCTCCAAATACATTCCAATGAAACATTGCCGAAAAACCGACCAATGTCAATGCCTGACGATCTCTTAACAGAAGACACTTTTTCGAAACAAAAAACTGAACAACTGGTATGTTAGTGATTTTGGTTTTCTTCGAGTGTCGCCTTTGATGAGTCGCTTATAGTTTTATTTTGGTGAATTTTGAGGTTTTGAGCATCGCCTGCACATGATCATTCATTCATTTGAAATCAGATATTTTTTGAAATCATAGACATTAGAAATAATACTCATTAGAAATCATATATATTACACATCATACCCATGTAGAAATCATAGATATTACAAATCATACCCATGTAGAAATCATAGATATTACAAATCATACCCATGTAGAAATCATAAACATCTAGAAATTATAAACATCTAGAAATCATAAACACGTAGACTTCATTTAGACACCATAAACTTAATCATCATCAAAAATATGGTGGAGGTCTTTCTTTTTCCACAAGACTAAACTCTACTCAGTAAAGCAGAACTAAACCCCAAAAGCCTGAAGCCCCTGCTCACCAAGCACTTCAGGTTTTTGAAGAGGAGCTTGCTTGCCCAATCTTTGCTTTTTGAAATCTTGAGTTAACTGCAGTGGCGGTTTTCAGCATGACTAGCACTTTGAGTTGAAGCTTGAGAGGTGTTAAAAGGTGGATATTTGCAGGAAGCGTCCACAGAGAATAAGGAGAATATCCAATACGTTCAGAGAAGCCAAAGTCTTCCAAGAAACCTAAGTGAAAATTTTCGAAATTTTAATGGAGGAACTGATGGGAAGAAAGTCATTACCATCGAGGTGGTAGAGACTAAACTAGAACGGCCACGGTCTAGAGGAAAGATAATTATTGCTAAAGAAGACGCAATTGTTAATCAAACAGGTTCAATAGATGAAAAAGGCACCATTGAAAAACGAAGCATAATTGATGAAAAAGGCACCATTGATAAACAAAGCATAATAGATGAAAAAGCCACAACTGTAGAAATAAACAGACGAACTCTACCAAAAAATCTAAACAGAAGCAGTTTTCCAATCCAAAATTCAACAGAAACTATTCAAATACAAAGAAGTCAAAGTCTACCAAGGGAACACAAAGGAAAGAAAATAATAACGGTTGAAGTAAGAGAAACTACTTTGGAGAGAGTTAAGCCCAAGAAGCAGCAAGAAACAACAATGAGTAACATTAAAACATCAACGACTAACATTAAAACATCAAGGAATAACATTAAAACATCAACCAATAACATTGACATTGAAAACAATGTTAAAAAAATTTCTTTTGACCAAAGAAGTCAGACTTTACCGAGAAATCTAAACAGAAGCAATTCTTACAATGAGAGCAAAATTGTCCAAAAATTCCAAACTCTTCCAAGAAGAGCTGAAAGTCAAGAAGTTGTTGCAGAGTTAGAAAAAATTTCAAATCAGAATTATGAAGCTGTTAAATCAATTCAAAATTCAAGGAAAAGTATTGAAATCCAAAAATCAAGAGATAATGTTCAAATACAAAGAAGTCAGAGTCTTCCAAGAGAAAACAAAGGAACGAAAATCGTAACGGTTGAAGTAAGGGAAACTACTTTGGAGAGAGTTAAGCCCAAGAAGCAGGAAGAAACAACAATGAGTAGCATTAAAACATCAAGGAATAACATTAAAACATCAACGAATAACATTCAAACATCAAGGAATAACATTAAAACATCAACGAATAACATTAAAACATCAACGAATAACATTGAAATTGAAAACAATATTAAAAAAATTGCTTTTGACCAAAGAAGTCAGACTTTACCGAGAAATCTAAACAGAAGCAATTCTTACAATGAGAGCAAAATTGTCCAAAAATTCCAAACCCTTCCAAGAAGAGCTGAAAGTCAAAAAGTTGTTGAAGAGTTAGAAAACATTTCAAGTAGGAACTATGAAGCTGTTGAAGAAGAATTAAGACAAAATAGTCAATTCCAAAAAAGTCGAAGTCTTCCAAGGATGGTTAATATTAACAATATTGATATGGAAGATAAATCAACTGGATTAGGAAAAAAGTTGGTAACCTTTGAAGTTAAAGAAAGTACTTCAGACAAAATGAAACCTAACGCAAGTATTAGACAAAATTCAGATGTTAGTAGACAAAATGCAGATGTTAGTAGACAAAATGCAGATGTTAGAATAAACAAAAATTACTGGGAAGTTGTTAGAGACTTAGATAAAATTTCTACGGAAAACTATGAAGCAGTAAGAAGTATCCAAAGAACTCAAAGCCTTCCTAGGAGGAAAGATTTCAACAATAATAAGGATTCTTCATATGTTGAGAGGAGTCGAAGCCTTCCACGTATTACAAGGACTCAAAGTAATAGAAGTGGTAATGGCAAACGACTGGTGACTTTTGAAGTTATTGAGACCAATAATGAAGAAAGACCAAAAAGGACGTTAGAAGATGTCAGAATGAGAAACACTTATGGCGATGGTGATTTTCTAAAAAGCAACAACTACAGGGGTTACACTTTAATTGGGGATGATTCAGGCAGAGCTGTACTGAGTAGAAGTTGTAGTCTTCCTCAAGAGAGACAAAATTCTTCTTCACGACACCAGAGAGAAGAAATTACCCGAAATTACGGTTTCCGAAGCAACATCACGGTAAGATTTAAAAGTCCAAAGTATTACAAATATGTGTAAGTATTAATTCTATATTAAGTGTTCATTTTATATTAAGTGTTCATTCTGTATAAGTATTCTTTCTGTGTAAGTATTCTTCCTGTGAAAGTACCTATATAATCATGAATGAATGACCAAGTAAACAGGCAACAAATTACGGATTAATATCTCGCATTACAGAGATAGGGGTCATTAAAATTCGCGGTGATGTTATCATGCAGTTCATACGCAATTACAGGTTTGGTTGGCTTTCAGCGTTGCCACTTATGATGATAATATATTTAGGTTCATGCTAATTTGCATAATGCGACTCGCAATGTTCCCTTTCGATCGTTCTAAAAGTTTATTGCTGCGGCAACACCGAGTATAATACCTTTGTACCTGGTGTAAAAAAATTATGGTATCACAGATAAGTACATTATATTTATAAAGATGTATATATTTATAAAGATGTATGTATTTATAAAGATGTATATATTTATAAAGATGTAGTATTACTATCGGCCATAAAGATTTATTTACAACAATCTGTAGACATGAAGGTTCTTTATTTAGACACAAATGCTACGGCACGACCTCCAAACAAAAAACGTATTTTTTATTTATTGCAAGTTATTGCTTAATTCGTGGTGATGATTAATTTTTTGCGTTCGATTCTCGTCCGCGTTTCGTCACTCGCCATTGATGAAATTGATTACTACCGCAGACGGCCAAGGTCGAAGTCAAGTGCGCCTCAGGGCTCACGCTTGGGCCACTTCTTCCATTGAGTTTTAACATATTTGTCTTTTATCACTTGTGAGTTTTACATCGTTACTTTTATCACATGTGACTTTTATCAGATGTGACTTTTATCACATGTGACTTTTATCACGTTACTTTTATCACATGTGACTTTTATCACGTTACTTTTATCACATGTGACTTTTATCACATGTGAATTTTATCACATGTGACTTTTACACATTTCGTTTTCGACCATCACATTGTCTTCATTTTTTGTACTTGCTCTTCATCAGAACATCATAAATGAGAAATTAGACCAAAGAAAAATAACTAAATTTGCAGGAAGCCGCAGAAAGGTTCGCCGATACGAGCTGGCAGATTCATCGACAATGGCATGACCAGAAGGCTCAGGGTTCGAAAATTAATGGTACCAAAGTGGTCAAGAATGGGGTTATAAAGACTAGTGAAAGATCAAGTAAAGAAATACGGATTGATGGAAGACCAAATGATGAAAAAGCAATTAATGAAAAACCAATTAATAATGAAAGACCAGTCAATGAAAGACCAGTCAATGAAAGACCAGTCAATGAAAAATTAGTCAATGAAAAATCTATTATCTACGAGAAGTCTAGTGCCAGTACTACCAGCAAAAGTGAAACAAGCCAAACCAATAAAATAGTTACCATAGAAAAGAAGTTCGAGCCAGTTAGGTCCACAGCCAGTTTTGTCATAATCAAAGAAAAAAGGGTAAGCTAAATTATAATGATATTAAAGGTCATGTCTAAACGCACAGAGATTGTATGTTTATGCAATATTTGAAAAAGTACTAACAAAAAAAAGCTTAACAAAGTAATGCTTAATAAAGAAATGCTTGATAAAGAAATGTTTGATAAAGAAATGCTTGATAAAGAAATGCTTAACAAAGAAAAGTCTTCTATCTAAGTTTTAGTAGCTTATTTGTTTCTCATTACTTTAAATGGATCGGTTTAATTAGTTTATTTAATTAGCTTATTTAATTAGTTTATTTACTAACTAATCACTTGCAGAAATTAGAGCGCTACCAAGTCATCAGTTTTAGCTACTTCACGAAAATAATTACGTATGTAGATTTTGATGATGCTAATAGATTTGCTTTTAAGTTTGTTTGTAATTGATTTTAATGCAAATTGTTCTAATTTAAAAGATTAACTTTGAATGTACGTAATAAGTACGTTAAAATATCGTCACGTTTTTTTTTTCATTTCTATTTCCATGCTAAAGATTATTTTATTTCCATACTAAAGATTTTTTTCTTAGTTTTATTAAGATGTTTTAAATAATACTTTGTATAATTTTTTAATTCGTACAATAATTATTTAATTTTATAACACCTGTGTCGCTTATGAAGCTGTTGTAGTATCGCTTTGGCAGTGCAAAGCCAATTAAATCGGAATTTACGTAGATAAATCCGCAGCAAATTATATTTAATTAATACAAATAACTCACGGACATAGTCGGCTTGTTTTGATCAGTCCACTTTTAAATAGCCAACTTACGTCTAATTATAGTAATTATATTCAAGTAAAGTTACGTACGTGACTGCCGGATTGATCCTTAAGCGGTTTCTCTGTGTAAACTAATGCTGTTGAGTTATTAATACTTTGTTACAATGTTATTTGCAGGGTAATGTATTGAAATGAATGCGGATTGAATATTATGCGAATTGAATAGCACGTTCTCTACGATTGCTACAACTTGGTGAATACATTTTTTTTTCGTATTGACATCTAATTATTATAATTTTCTAACAATAACCACTGAAAATTAATTCATTTGTTTAATACATTTTTTTTAAATTATTGTACTTGATATTTGTAAAACAATTTATTTTTCTTCGTATAGACGCAATTCCTACAGACTTAGATTTCATAATACATGACAAATAACGAAAGGCGACTTCCGCTAGAGAAGCGCACGTGAAGCAGAACTATTAAAGTTATTTATAAACATAAACAAGAAGGCCGCCGACCAAGCAAATTTAGTAACAGTGGAGCGCCGGGCCGCGGGTTCAATTCCGGTCTTTGTCTCCCCCGCAACTTCGTCTTTATCCACAAAGTTGCTTTATCCACAAAGTTGCTTTATCCACAAAGTTGATTTATCCACAAAGTTGATTTATCCATAAAGTTGATTTATCCTCGTTTGTCTCTTCTTGTTGATCTCTTCTCTTTCGTCTCTTCATCCACAGAGAAAAAAATTTCGTTAAATTTAATAAATAATGCATTAACTCAAAGAATCCTTGTGCTTGCTATATGGTATACCCAATAAAATAATTGTTTGGTTTCACAAATTAATTAAAAAAAAAATATCTTTGGCTGATAAGAATAGCTCCGTAATTGGATAATAATGTTAATATTTTTTCACGGAACGAAGTATTTTGTTAACTTAAATGTCAACAAATATTTTTAATTAAATAGTAACGAAATTACTTTTTTCCAAATAGAAGAACTTAACCAACTAAATATTTGTTGAATGAAAAATATACAAATCAAAGAAAGCTGTTTCTTAAAATAAAGTAAATTATTCTCTCTGTCTGCCCTATATAACAAAATATATAATATAATATATAACAAAATATATAATATATAACAAAATATATAATATATAACAAAATATATAATATAACATATAACAAAATGTGCCCCAATAAAATTCGCCTCCGCATCAGGAATTTCCATATGCAACATGTGCACTCTTCGTCCTCTTCCTCTTGTTCACGACAGTTCGTATTTCCCTTTCCTACGCTTCGCGAGCACGTGCTGGTCGGCTTCTTCGCGACCTGCACGTCTTGCCCAGCTTCGGGTTTCTTGGTCACGCTCTCGGGCCTCTAGATGCTGCTAAACTTAGAGGACCCTCTTCAGTTGCGTCCATGCAATACCTTCGTACGGTGAACATGCTCGCTTTTAAATATTGTACGTTTAGTGCGTAACGATCATTGTATAACGAATATTGTGTTGATCATTGTATAACGATTATTGTGTTGATCATTGTATAACGATTAGTGTGTTGATCATTGTGTAACGATTATTGTGTTGATCATTGTGTTGATCATTGTATTGATCATTGTGGCGATTTTTGTGTTGATCTTTGTGTAAACGAGTGGTAGTGTAAAGAATTTGTTGCAATGTGTTTACTCCTACTGCGCGAAATGAAAACGATGAATTAAGTAAACATATTTGGAGAACCAGGTCAGGATGTTAAGTGAATTTTGGAGGAGAAGAAATTTGTATTTTCTTGGCTAATATTTGTTTGTCTTCACTCCTTTAACTGCCTTATTTAAAGCCCTAGATTTTTGGTACGTCTTCATTCCTTTACTGTCTTTATAGTCCTAGTTCTTTAGTACGTCTTCACTCCTTTAACTGTCTTTATAGCCCTAGATCTTTAGTACGTCTTCACTCCCTTAACTGTCTTTATAGCCCTTGATCTTTTTTACATCTTCACTCCTTTATCTGTCTTTATAGCCCTAGATCTTTAGTACGTCTTCACTCCCTTAACTGTCTTTATAGCCCTTGATCTTTTTTACATCTTCACTCCTTTATCTGTCTTTAATCATTTAACTTTATTTAAAGCCATATATCTTTGGTACGCCTTCATTCCTTTACTGTGTTTATAGCCCTAGATCTTTTTTACATCTTCACTCCTTTATCCGTCTTTAATCATTTAACTATTTAGTCATAGATCTTTAGTACGTCTTCACTCCTTTAACTGTCTTTATAGCCCTAGATCTTTGGTACGTCTTACTCCCTTAACTGTGTTTATAGTCCTAGATCTTTTTTACATCTTCACTCCTTTATCCGTCTTTAATCATTTAACTGTTTAGTCATAGATCTTTAGTACGTCTTCACTCCTTTAACTGTCTTTATAGCCCTAGATCTTTAGTACGTCTTTACTCCTTTAACTGTCTTTATAGCCCTAGATCTTTTTTACATCTTCACTCCTTTATCTGTCTTTAATCATTTAACTATATTTAAAGCCATAGCTCTTTGGTACGCCTTCACTCCTTTAATTGTCTTTATAGCCCTAGATCTTTAGTACGTCTTCACTCCTTTATCTGTCTTTAATCATTTAACTATATTTAAAGTATTAAATCTTTGATACGTCTTCACTCCTTTAACTGTCTTTATAGCCCTAGATATTTAGTACGTCTTCACTCCTTTATCTGTCTTTAATCATTTAACTATATTTAAAGTATTAAATCTTTGATACGTCTTCACTCCTTTATCTGTCTTTAATCATTTAACTATATTTAAAGTATTAAATATTTGATACGTCTTCACTCCTTTATCTGTCTTTAATCATTTAACTATATTTAAAGTATTAAATCTTTGATATGTCTTCATTCCTTTATCTGTCTTTAATCATTTAACTATATTTAAAGAATTAAATCTTTGATACGTATTCACTCCTTTAACTGTCTTTATAGCCCGAGATCTTTAGTACGTCTTCACTCCTTTATCTGTCTTTAATTATTTAACTATTTTTAAAGTATTAAATCTTTGATACGTCTTCACTCCTTTATCTGTCTTTAATCATTTAACTATATTTAAAGTATTAAATCTTTGATACGTCTTCACTCCTTTAACTGTCTTTATAGCCCTAGATCTTTAATACGTTTTCACTCCTTTATCTGTCTTTAATCATTTAACTATATTTAAAGTATTAAATCTTTGATACGTCTTCACTCCTTTAACTGTCTTTATAGTCCTAGATCTTTAATACGTTTTCACTCCTTCATCTGTTTTTAATCATTTAACTATATTTAAAGTATTAAATCTTTGATACGTCTTCACTCCTTTAACTGTCTTTATAGCCCTAGATCTTTAATACGTTTTCACTCCTTCATCTGTCTTTAATCATTTAACTATATTTAAAATATTAAATCTTTGATACGTCTTCACTCCTTTAACTGTCTTTATAGCCCTAGACCTTTAACACGATTTCACTCCTTCATCTGTCTAATCATTTAACTATATTTAAAGTATTAAATCTTTGATACGTCTTCACTCCTTTAACTGTCTTTATAGCCCTAGATCTTTGGTACGTCTTCACTCCTTTAACTGTCTTTATAGCCCTAGATCTTTAATACGTTTTCACTCCTTTATCTGTCTTTAATCATTTAACTATAATTAAAGTACTAAATCTTTGATACGTCTTCCCTCCTTTAACTGTCTTTATAGCCCTAGATCTTTAATACGTTTTCACTCCTTTATCTGTCTTTAATCATTTAACTATATTTAAAGTATTAAATCTTTAATACGTCTTCACTCCTTTAACTGTCTTTATGGCCCTAGATCTTTGGTACGTTTTCACTCCTTTAACTGTCTTTATAGCCCTAAATCTTTAATACGTTTTCACTCCTTTATCTGTCATTAATCATTTAACTATATTTAAAGTATTAAATCTTTGATACGTCTTCACTCCCTTAACTGTCTTTATAGCCCTAGATCTTTAGTACGTCTTCACTCCTTTATCTGTCTTTAATCATTTAACTATATTTAAAGTATCTTGTAGATTTCCACCATTGTAACGAGTTGCTAACTTTTTCTGGTATAATACAAACACTAGCTTGTTATAATCTTTATTTAACGTTTCGACGGTTTCGCCTAGTCACCTAGGCATCATCAGGAACTGCAAGAATAGTTAACATTAAAACAGTGCATTCGAACAGTGCACATCTAAATCAACATTTTAAATCATACAGATGCTATGTCTACAACTAAAATCAAAGAAACGTACACAAGTACAGTAATATTGATTATCAATGTCAAACATAAATGTTGTTGTGCGCTTTATGTTTGGCATTGTTAATCAACATTACTGTGACGTGTAAGTTTCTTTGATTTTAGTTGTAGACAGTATTGTATGGCTTAAAATGTTGATTTAGATGTGCACGCTGTTCGAATGCACTGTTTTAATGTTAACTATTCTTGCAGTTCCTGATGATGCCTAGGTGACTAGGCGAAACTGTCGAAACGTTAAATAAAGATTATAACGGGCTAGTGTATATATTAAAAGTATTAAATCTTTGATACGTCTTCACTCCTTTAACTGTCTTTATAGTCCTAGATCTTTTTTACGTCTTCATTCCTTTATCTGTCTTTAATTATTTAACTATATTTAATGCCCTAGATCTTTGGTACATCTGCAGTCCTTTATCTGTCGTATTTAAAGCCCTAGATATTTTGTACGTCTTCACTGTTTTAACTGTCTTTAAAGCCCTAGATATTTAGTAGGGCTTTAATCCTTTAACTATCTTTAAAGCCTTAGCTGTTTGGTACTTTTTTAATCTTTCTACTTTGTTGTTAAAAATTAATTGAATCTTTCAAGGTATTGATCCGAATAATTGGTATCATTTAGTTATTCGTAGGTAATATATAGTAATTCTTAGGTAACATTTAGTTATTCTTAGGTAACATTTAGTTATTCTTAGGTAACATTTAGTTGTTCTTAGGTAACATTTTGTTGTTCTTAGGTAACATTTAGTTATTCTTAGGTAACATTTTGGTGTTCTTAGGTAACATTTAGTTGTTCTTAGGTAACATTTTGTTGTTCTTAGGTAACATTTTGTTGTTCTTAGGTAACATTTAGTTATTCTTGGATAATATTTATTTATCCTTAAGGTTACCAGATTTCTTAAAAAAATAATTCTACTACTTATAAGTAGAATTTAAATTTAACTTGATATTGATCTCAATAATCTATACACTGACTAGACAGTTATCATGAATCGTTAAATTAAATAAAAATTGTTACAAAAGTCTATTGAAAAAAATTTCTAAATTATTATTATTTTTTTATTTTCTTTTAAAACAAATCAAAGCTTTATGTAACCACACACATCTAATAATAAGTACCTATGACATACCGCTACTTCTCTAGCGCTCTAACCCACGATTTCCTCCCAAAGCGCTTTATTTGATTTTAATTTTCGCCAGAGTGCGAAAAAATCCCCCAGCTCGGCGCATCAAATATTAAATCCAATTACGCAAGAGCTGCCTTGAAAGAAATATTTAACACTGACCTTTACTACCGCAGTCTCGGAAGTACCGTTTGTGGAGACCCAAGCTCTGGGCTCTCTTCAGAAGAGTCGGAGCCAGCGCGAGTTATCGCGAAGAACGCAAACGGTGGAGTCAGTGACTCGCCGGCACCTGCGACTCTCGCCGGCGATAGCGCGACACCCCGAAGACCCACCCCCACCCTTAACCCGGCTTTAGCCCTGAGGGTGGCGAAATAATCGCCTCGAAACGTCTTGTCGCGCTCGCACCCTCGAAACTTGCCAATTTCACGTCCGGTTGCTCACCTCCTTCGGGCTTCTAAGGAGATCCAGTTACGGAAGGCCTTATAAGGAAGATTTGTTTATAGGCTCGCCGAGGAGGATTCAAACTGCATAGGTATATACCTGCTTAACATTGAACAAATTAAATCACACTAAATTTATTATTATATTATCATATTAATATGTTATCATATTAATATATTATCATAAATTCATCTTAAAAGTAAAGTGATAAATAATATCCTTTTAAGTGATAGTAAGCAGAAGTGGCGGTATCTTATGGAGACGTAAACAGGAGGGATAAGAAGAAGAACTGAAGGAAAACAGAAAAAAGGTAGGCTGGAAGTGAGGGTTGGCATAAGGTGATTCTGATTCAATTAGTCTAGCCCGCTTCTGGCGCAAGGAAATTCTCGGGATGCTTCAGATATTTTTAACTCGCTCAAGGAGGTGCACTTTGCGATTGGTGCTGCTCCTAATGCACTAGTATTTGCTTATCTTTACCTCAGTTTAGTGGCTGTAATTGCTCAGTAGCGGCACACGAACGACTATCCACATGGCGCTATGTTTATTTATTTATTTCTATAAAAAAATTTGTTTCTATAAAAAAAATTCTTTGGGGTTAAATTCAAGATGTTGAGTTTCCGGTATTCCAGAAACCAGGATTTAACCGCGCGCCTCCGCCAATTGTGCAGAAGTCTAACAATGATGAGTCTCGTAAAAGAAAGTTATGGCGTTTGTTTGTTGAAGCAATGGGATCGGTTACGTGAAATAATCACTCTAATGGAAAGCCTCACTCCTCAATTGACCTTCAGAGAAGCGATGGCTCAATTACTGGAAAGCAACGGTTCAGAACAAATATTTTTATCCGATTGCCGCCGCAAATTTAGCGTGAAAGTCTTAATTTCTGGGCAATTAGACGATTCGCCGCAAGCTGTTTAAATTTATGAAAACATTGCGAAATTGAGCGGTACATTCATTGTGTAATAATAAACTTAATAATAATAAACTTAATAATAATAAACTTAATAATAATAAACTTTAAAATAATAAACTACATAATAATAAACTGCATAATAATAAACTACATAATAATAAAATGTATAATAGTAAATTCTGTTATGCAAGTATAATACTCATAGAATTTGGATAGATATGGTTCTTCCCATTATTGTACGTCTTCAACCTGGCGCTAGGCTTTTAACTTTTAATTTCTTTGTTGTTTAATGTTGTCAAAGAATTTCGAACCTTACTTAGCGAACTAATATCATTATCAAGCCTGTGGCGTTTATGGGGCTCTCGGGTTTGTTAGCTCTTGCAGAGAGATCTTTAGGACAAAGAGTATGTTAATGATATAGTAGTACTATCTTAATGCTACAGTACTATGTTAAGGATATTTTACTATGATAATGATATGGTACTTTGTTAATGATATAGTACTATGTTAATGATACAGTTTCGAATTCTGAATTTCAACACCGCGACCGTTCTTTGAACTGCCAGCGAAATCCGGTAGGGCTCAGCACTCGTTTAAATGTCGTGTACGTGACACATTAAGATTGATCGTGCACAAAACCCGAACCGGGTTTTTGCTAAACAAACTACACCATGTCTTATGAATACACATTTCGCAAGTACAAATTGCGGGCAAATTTCGCGAGCTCTGCGATGCTATCGCTTGGAATTTTAAGTTCTTTGTAGTTCAAGTTAAGTAAGTAGTTCCAGTTAAAACTTGGAACTCTTCAAAAAATATGTTAAGAAGACTTTATATGGTCAACTTGGTACGCAATGGTCGAGCATACGTGTCCCTGCATATTCCTCGAGTACTTGCATCGGCACCACAATCACTTGGGGCTCAAAAAAAAAAGCATTCAGTGGCATTGAAATTTATTATTTCGCCAATCCAACAATCCGTTACGCCTATATACTATTCGCCACACGACTCCCGTACTCGGAATAAATCGTAAAATGGCAGTAAAATTATTAATTACTTATGTATGCGCGAAACGAGTTACCAAACTCTGAAATAGAAATGACGCAAGCCTTTCTATCTTTCTCTCTTTCTCTTATTCTCTTTCTATATCTCTCTCTTATTATCTACTTGTCTCCCTCACTGTTTGCACACATGTACGTGCATCAAGTTCAGTGCATTGAATTTGTACCATCTTTTAGTCCAACTATGGCTGTACTCATACTACTACTATACTTTATTCAGTTTTTGCTTAGTTATGATTATCTATCTCTATCTCTCTAAAGCACATACCAGAGTTATATTATATTATATATTATATATAATATATTAACGTTATTAATATATTACCATTATTAATATGTTACCATTATTAATATATTACCATATATCCAAGAGGATGTTACATATAGGCATACCTACCATCCATACACTTTAAATTTATATCTTGCAAATGAATTCCTCATAAAAATGTTCAAGTCTCCATACATTAAAATATAAAACCCATTAACTTTTAAGCGGATACTCTGTACGAGTATTATGATATCCCGATCGCGGTTCGCTCTTCAAGCCATTCACAATAAATAATAATAATAATAAGAAAACCGCCACTTGTACCAACTTGAGCAACAGATACTGCTGGCGAGCTAATTCTGGTTCTATGGTCTTAAATCTATGGTCATCAGTCTATAGTCTTACGTCTATGGTCTTCAGTCTATAGTCTTAAGTATATGGTTTTAAGTCTATAGTGTTAAGTATACGGTTTTAAGTCTTAAGTCTATGGTCTTAAGCCAGATGCAAATGGTTTAAGCCACTGGTGTCTGAGTTCAACTTGCACTTCTTGAGGCTAAGGCTAAAGCGGGCTTTCAACCGACGACTAGTATCGCACCGTCTTTGCAAACGAGTGCCTCGAGTTCGATAGCTGTGCTCACGCGAAGTTCTAATAACATTCTTGTGAGATTAATTAATAATAAGTGCTAATAAGTGCTAAAGGATTGCAAAGTTTCATCATCAAATTTTTGGAAAAATGTGTGTATTTACTACTGACTTGACAATAGTGAAGTTATATCTAAACATAAAACTTCAATATTATATTGTTAATTTGATATAAAAAATGTGTATAATAACATTCTCTAAAGAAAGAAGATCTAAAGTTTCAACAAGAATCATAAAGTGATAAAAAATTGTAAAATGTTGAAGACTTGTAATCTGTTCAAGAGTTCTTGTAAATTTGTAATTTATTTTATATTCTTAAAAATCTATGATTTATTGTATATTCTTAAAAATCTATAATTTATTCTATATTCTTAAAAATCTATAATTTATTCTATATTCTTAAAAATCTATAATTTATTCTATACTCTTATAAATGAATAATTATAAAAATATTTAAAAAATAAATAAATAAAATTGTTGCAAAATCCGAACGAGTATCGCACAAACCGCCGAGAGACTGGGAACGATTTTTACAGCGAACCAACGAAGAAATTTCTTCTGGGAAGGTAGCGATGGGAAAAGCTGCCTGGGCAGCCTCTTTTACGGCCTTGGAATGAATTTTGCAAACATAAGTTCATTGTGTTCGCCGTGGCCGCAGATATGACTGAGCTAACCTAAGTGGTGTGTGCTAACTAAGCGACTAAAGTGTGGTGGTAAATGCAGTTTGCCGGTTGTTTAATAATCTTAATGTTTTGTGATTTTGATTGTTTCTTCGTTTTGGAATTTTTTGGTTTTGGGATTTTTTCGTTTTGGGATTTTTTCGTTTTGTGATTTTTTCGTTTTGTGATTTTTTCGTTTTAGGATTTTTTCGTTTTGGGATTTATTCGTTTTGTGATTTCTTCGGTTTGTGATTTTTTCGTTTTATAATTCTATCTATAATTTTATAATTTGATAGTCCGATTATTCTATCGTTTTAAAAGTCTATGGTTTCATAATTTTACCAATTTGTAATTTTGTGGTTTTGTGATCTTGTCGATTGAAAGACAATTAATGCATTCGCGAAAATGATGTCGCCTCATCCTCCTCGATATGTGCCTGATTTGTTCTACAAGCTCTGGAGACATCAGGTAAACTATTATAGAAATTTGTTAATAATCCAAAAATTTATGTATTTACTTTTTATATTTATTTTACATTTTTATTTCATATATTTATTTTACATTTTTATTTCATATTTTTATTTTCTATTTATATTTTATATTTTTATTTTCTATTTTTATTTCCTATTTATATTTTATATTTTTATTTTCTATTTTTATTTCCTATTTATATTTTATATTTTTATTTTCTATTTTTATTTCCTATTTATATTTTATATTGTTATTTTACACAATAGATTTATTCCCAAATTTAAACATGATACATCCAACATATTGCATCAAAGATGAGTCTGCATGAGCAACAATGGACCGCTTTTGACAATACCACACATACGTGATAATACTCATTTTAATTGCGACCACAACTGGTGTTTCATTATCGCAAATAAACAATTTTATTCCTGTGGTTATCACAGCAAACGGTAAAATTAGTTCGTTGCCCAATGTCAAGCGTAATGTAGGCGAGGCTTATTGTTATTGCCAATTGGAATATAAATATACAGATAATTCGCATAAATATTAGTTTTAGGTCTGTTTCCATCCTGGTCATGATCTTGCCCAGATTGAGTTTTGCATAAATAAAATAAACAATGAAATTAATCATACATGTAGTAGTACAGGGTGTTCAGATGAATATGTAACGCAAAAAACGCGGCGTTGTTTGATCTACAAAGAGGCGGCAAAAGAGCGCCAAAGAAGCGACAGTTTTTATGTTACACATTCATCTGAACACCCTTTAGATAGATGAAACATGATTACTCACTCGCCTGAATATATTGAAATTTCTTATAAGAAATTCTTATTAGAATTTCTTATAAGAATTTCTTATAAAAATTTCTTATAAGAATCTCTTATAAAAATGTTTTATAAGAATTTCTTATATGAATCTCTTATAAAAATGTTTTATCAGAATTTCTTACAAGAATCTCTTATAAAAATGTTTTATAAGAATCTCTTATAAGAATCTCTTATAAAAATGTTTTATCAGAATTTCTTATAAGAATCTCTTATAAAAATGTTTTATAAGAATTTCTTATAAGAATCTCTTATAAAAATGTTTTATAAGAATTTCTTATAAGAATAACTTATAAAAATGTTTTATAAGAATTTCTTATAAGAATGTCTTATAAGAAATTTCTTATTTTCTTATATAAGAAATTTCTGAGTGTTTTCTTGATACAAAATTTCGCTCGTTCTGAGTGCATTCGAACACAAGAGCTTATCCAGTTTATTCTGAATGCGCCTCGAGAGTCGCAGGTCCATTGTGTTTGGGAAATTATTCCGAAATTGCTGTTTAACATTTTAAAAGGGCCGCCCCGTTTATAGTTCAAGGAACACTCTCACTGTGAAGCTCGACATAAAATATTTATTGCGCTGTAAAACTAGCAATATTCAAGAAGTAGAGGCATATAGAGGTGGAGAGGTCACTTAACTACTTACTTAGACAACTGAAGAATATACTATGTTTTACTTACAGTTAACTTACTTATTTTTATTAATTTATTTATTTTTTTTTGTAATATCTACAATAAGACAGTTTTGCAACTTTCGAAATAATTAGTCTTATTGTAAATATTGCATATATATATTTATTAAAGCTATATAACAGAGGCAAATGAATCCAAATTTTAAAAATTTTGGTTCGTCCACATCCATTATTGTTCCAATGACAAATGACAACTCAAATTTAAAAAAATTAATTTTAATTTAAAATATTTAAACAGGAATCGCTTTTGTTCTTAGTAATTTGTAACCTATTTTCAATAATTTGTTCAACTAAATTATTTTTTCCAAGTAAAACACAGATCAAAATTTTAAAAAAATTGTGAAAATAGATTAAGAGCAAGGAAGTAAAAGAGTAATTTCAGCGTCGCCGTCGGGTTAACAGGGTAGTTTACCATCAGCTATTTAGTTACTAGTTTATCATCAGCTACTTAGTTGCTAGTTTACCATCAGCTATTTAGTTACTATTTTCTTGATTTGAACCCATCTAGTTGTTTTACTAATATAATGATATAAGTAGATCGTACTTCAACTATTTTTTTTTTTTTTAATGCACAACCGGTTTCGGGTTATATACCCATCTTCAGGTGC
>JAWQRP010000671.1:0-25116 GCA_033557875.1 Quadriops clusia
TACTCTCAATAACAGTTCTCACCTTAATGGCGTAATTTTCTTTGACGTGACATTTGCCTACGAATTCTGGGATGCTACGAAAACAACGAAAAAGGGTTCCTACCAAATACTAGACGATCACAGGTAAATTTTGACCAAGTAGAGTTTCGGGTTGATTTGAATCTCCCGCCGTTTCCGTTTTTCGGAATGTTTCAATAAGTGTCGCTTTAGAGCACAGCAGCGAGGTATCCCCTCAATACGTCACACTATATATAACATAAATTATATCCTTAATTATTGTAAATTACTAAATAACATGTATTGCTCGGTATAGAATGTTTTCTATAACCGATGGCTTTTATGTTGTAAAACAGTAGATGTACTTAATTTGAACATTGATGTATATGTCTGTATTAACACGTTCGCTGCGTATCACGCGCTTGTGCGTCATAGCCCCATATACTTTCCATAGCGTCAGAACCGATACGCACGGAACATGTTAAGAAATTGCATATTTTTGATGTTCACATTTATGTATATGCTTAGAGTCTGTTTAATTTATGCTAGAAATTTGTAATTTCTTAGCTTCTTGATAAATTATTATTTTGTAAGAATATTGTTATGTTCTTAAAACGGACAGAGTAGTACAAAATATGTTACTTTGAAATAGTCATTTACCATTTACATAAAACAAATATTTTCATGTATCCTATATACAGACAATTAATTTTATTTTGTATCATATATTTTTCTTGATTCTTTACTTTATTGACGTCTTATATTTGTGAAGTAAAATTGATAAACATCCAACATATTACTATCCAATATTCACTATGTAAATACTGTTTATAATTTCATTACTACATTTGTAATAAATTTTAATAATTCGAATACTGCAGTTTTCTTGTTCACTCTGAATATAGGTACCCACATAAATCGCAAAGAAGAAGAAGAACTAGGGTAGAAAGTAATAGGCATTCTGATTGGTTCGCACATTTGAGAGAGATAAACGTGTTAAAAAGAGCACGAGAAATTTGCCCCTTTTTTATGAATGCTCTATTGCACTCTGACTAACGGTATTGCATTAGATATCGTCTTTGTCATACCGATGTTGAATTGTATTCACATTTTCGTACAGAAAAAGTGTTAGGAAAGATAACTATGTAAATATTATAGGAAGCAGAACAATTTTTAATACATTGTTTATAACTTAAAGTTCAAAGGTGCCAAAGCGGGATTTGACCTTAATATGTCACTTGCTATTCATTCATTTGATTGGTTTATTCACATCCAGCTACACAAAGACAAAAACCCTTCTTTACGTCGTGTATTTGAGGTCGTGGATCATCCCAAAGTCAACTTTGGGTCGATTGTCACTGTGATCTTTTACATATTTGTGAAGACGCATTTCAATTTTAAAATATGGGCATACACAATCTTTGAGGTTATACGGCGCGGCGTGGACCACAGAGCTGTAACCTGTGGCGTGGACTATTTACCATGTGACGATAAATTCCCCTTGCCGCGCATGCGTGTTATCAATAGTAAGTGACGTCACATCGCATTTTAATAAATATTTGTATTATTTATTTATAAGCATAAACGCATACAAATTAAATGTGCTTCGATGTATAATGTCCCCAATTTATTCGGACTATCAAAAACATAGGTTAATATGTTCATATTTTATATCAGTACAATACCCTATTGTAATTGTTCCGTGTATAGATGAGAGCAAAATTTATGTAAAAAAAAATTATGTACACTCGGAGAAAAATTAAATGTCCGTTTTTTGTTGGCCGCGCATATCGTTGTGCTATTTTAGCCTATATTAGTACCTTGCTGAATTTATGGATCAGACTACCATCCTTCAGTACAAACGATATGCGCGAGGTTCTTTCCAACAAGACGAGTTGATAGTTCAAGAATCAGGCTTCAAGGTTGGCTAAGGATCAAACTATAGGCAACCAGACATTCATGTGTGTAGAATTACCGTATGCCGACGAAAATTTTAGAATGGGCCGACCCTGTGCAGTACACTAAACGATTGTAAAACTATCAATTTGTGTTGTTGGAAAAGACCTGCGGCCAACAAAAAACGGACATTTAATTTTCGCTGTTAACCAATAAAGCTTTTTTGAGCAAAGATTAAATAAAAATAAAACTTGTCAACAGATGTACTCTTCAGGCAACAATAAAGTATACAGATAGGAGACTTTCTTAAAAACTGGCTGCACTAACGAAGTGTTTTATTACACTTTGGGAAATTTGTTTGTTCATCAATGCTTGACTTATTTTACACTATTAAGTCCAATTCGGCACAGTATTTCTGCCAGCAGATAATCATTTCTTAGTTACCGTATATTTTTCTATTAATTACATTTTTGTTTTTTTTTATTAACATGTTATTTAGAATTATGCATTTGTATGACTAATTATCACAGTATATAATCCATTACAATGATTTGATTCCTTTTAACTCTCTTTCTCAATTGGCAGAGAATTTTAAGCTGAAACGAACCATATAAAAATGCTCTCTCAGTAAAATGAGTCTGATAAATAGCAAGTTGACTTGCGACTGTATTTTACTCAATGTGCGAAATAATAAGTATTTAATTTAGAGATCGAAGTTAATAGCTTTATTCCATCCCTACATCCGACTAATTCATGTATTAGTCAAACGATCGGAAGTTCATCAACAGTATGCGCAGTTTAAAAATATTTATGTACTGCGCAATTTATTTAAGAACTTCTGATCGTCCGACTAGTACATGAACTAGTCGGACCTAGGGGATGGAACAAAGCTAATATTGCCCAAACTTATAGTGGATATGAGATCAGGCAGGGATTGCTAATAACAAAAAACCCCAAAGCGGTCCCGTTATAATTGTTGAACATTTTCGGAAACTACTCAAAAAGTTTTTAAAAATAATATAAATAAAAATAAAAGAATGTGGTATAAAACAATATATTTTCAAATATGTACAATTTAATTTTTTTAACAATTAAGTGTGAAAAGGTAATAAGAAATCACAAGTTAGTAAACATAAATCACATGTCCGTTATCAAAAAAAATTAATTATATTAACTAACAATTAAATAATACATTAGAAGTTATGAATTTAAACTGCAGGGACTCTGCCGCTCTGCATTGTGCTAAGTAACCTTTTCAATCTTGGTTTTCTTCGTTTTGGTTTTGGTTTCTGTCTATACCAACGTATACAGAGATAAAGTAGTAAAAGAGACAAGCACAACAGTAACGCAGATGTGACATTAAAATTTTCATCAAAATGTGCTACTGGCTCCGCTTGTTTTGAACGCCAGCCCCAAAGATCTGTTTCAACACTTACATCTTGATCTGATCCATCTATAACAGAAAATCTCATTAAAAATGCCAATGTTACTGGTGGATAGATGTTAGTTTTATAACAACTTACCCTTAATTATATTATTTATATTAAGATTAGGTACTATATCATCTTCCATTAATGATAATAATTTTTGTGATTGATATAGGTTTGAGGGAGCTGAAATGTTCAAGTGAATGGGCAGGTTCCATGAGAGATGTGGACAATGTGGTAAAGCTTTCGCCTGAGACTCCCCTAAATGCCCTTCTAATACTTTTGAATACCTGTATAATCTGTTACCAACCATTCGTTGAGGCACTTCTGTGTGAACATTTTTGGACCAATTCTCTGCAAAGTTATCCTTAAATATAGAAGGTAAATGGGAAGTTGAAGTATATTCCAATATGGCATCCAACATCCAATAGCAAGCTTTATCTAAATGACTCGAGTCGATGCAATTGGAATCCCCATAAACAACTATTCTTCCACTTCGATCTGTTGCACTGCTTTGTAGGAAACCTAATATTGGAATATCATATGTTTGCTTAAGGTCTGATGATGGATCTAAAACCTATAAAAACAAAATATTTTTATAATCATTTTCTTGCATTATTAATCAATTCTTATTTAAAGTCAATGAAATCAAATTATTTAATAATGTGTATATCTAATTTAATCTTGTGTCCTCCAGAATATAGCGAAGCAGGATTAATCGAGAAGGGACATTAAAACCATAGTATATGGTTGTCAAGCTGATATTTCGGTTTTCATTTTCACCTTCATTAGAGTTACTGGATAAGTAAATACAATGATAAAATTGAATAGGAGGGAGGTTGTGCTTATGAAACAAGTAATTCTTGACCAACACTCTTCCTACATTTACTCATTATGCTTACTCATTCTGTACAATTGTAAAAATAGAATTAACATATGATTCGGGCAGGTTGAAAAGTGCCATATAGCAAGTCCCTTCTTCAGTAATCTTGCTACAGTATAATGCAAATATATTGAAAAATTATCTGAAAAACTTACTTGTGCACCTTGATCATGTAATTTTACAGCTATAATTAATCCATCGCTAGGAAATTTAGCAATACTTGTTCCCGACGCATAATACATATCATGATCCCTAAGTTTAAATGGACCTTCAAAAACTCTGTTGCCAAGTTCTATTCCCCATGAAGCTAATAAGTCATTTAAAGCAGGAACATTTGCACCACCTGTATCTGGCATCCACCATTGACGAGTATTTTCATCGTAGAATTTGACCTTTTTCATAACCGTAACGTTGTACCAATCCGCAAACACAATTAAGGATAAACCAGCATCTATATCTCGTTTTAATTTTGCTATTTCCTCAGGAAAATATTCTTCTTCTGGATCAACTATCATAAGTGTTCCATACTGTGATGCATCAAAACAAGTAAATGGAGATCCTAGAAGTGTAAACAAAAATTCCTGACATGGCCGCATACACAAAGTTTACACAATGTTTTTGTTTATTAATTTTACGTTAATTGGTGAAGGAAAAAATATAAGAGAGACTAATTCAATTACCACCAATATAAGTATAATACAATATAGTGTGTCTCAATATGACTGACTCTAAATTAACGTGGTACACCAAATGTGGTTGCAGGTAACTGCATATGGAGAATCCATTTTAGCTGGTAGCAGGCGATCAAGTTCAATTGGAAATCGGCAACTCCTGAGTTGAGCTGATTGTTGTGTATCATTTGACCCTAGTCAGTAGAGCGTGTGGTTGTGGTTGGTTATTACCAAATAACTAAACATTTTTTAATTATAGACACGACTACTGTCAAGTTAGGTGTGTAAATCACTTATTTTTTTTTGCCTTAACAATTTTTGTAACATCAATATAATTTTTTCAGATGCCTCCTGATTATGTCCAAAAGGATGAAACCGGTAGAATTTCATTAAAGAATATATCGCATTACAGTTATAGTGAACGCTTCACACTCTGAACGAAACCAGTATGGTGGAGGGGTCAAGCATTTCTTCCCCAAGAGAAATGTTCTAATGATCTTTCTACGCTTTTAATAAGAACAGATATCACCTACCTAGAACTTCAATATAATATCCTGCGTTTCTTAAATTTTGATACATGTCTTTAAAATTTGTGTGGATGTGATCGCCATTCCAATCTAAAGGATCATTCTTAACTTTTAAATTATCCCTTGGAAAGTAGCCTGGAGGGTACCTTAAGTTGTGGTACTGATCCCACAATATCCTCTTATGCCTTGGTGGGGTTGGAACAATTTTAACCCTCAAAAATAAATGTTGCATTCATTATAAATTAAAAAAAGAATATATAATATAAATACAGGTTAACTCAAAACTGAAAATTAAAATTCTTAAAACAAAAGTGAGCTTTTTATTTATATAAAGGATTTTTCTTTTCCGGTGACTTAAATAATTCTTTTTACTTATTACCTCTTGAGCACCAATTAGAACAGTTAAAACAAGGTTTATATTAATATTTGTTTGATAATAACTATACAGTAAACTCTCGTTTATCCACAAGCGGATTATCCGCGGTCTACCTAAAACACAAATTTTTTCTTTTTTTTTTAACATTCCGCTCTTGTTTTTTTACTAAAATGCGCTAGCTATAGATACAATAACTGCGAATGCATGAGTCACAATTTCTCAATACTCTCCTTAAACCATTCTTTTCAAAGATTTTTCTTATTATTTACATTATAGTTTAGTTTCTGTTAACTTGGGATCAGGATCTATTGTATATTTAATGCTGGTTTTACACGATCAGTCCCAGTGTCAATCTTAGTCCTGATTTAATTGCCTATCAGTGCAGAACTGAGCGGTCTCTTTTCAAAATATCGCATCAGTCCTCAGATTTATGCTTTTACACGTACGATAAACTGTCAGTCGGACTGAGACTGACACTGGAAGTGATCATGTAAATCCAGCGTAAATCGTCAATTTTAGTTTAGAAAAAAAGTTGTTTCATCAATTCAACAAAAACTGCAAATAATAAAACAAATTGAAAATGCATGGTGCATCGAAGATGTAAATGGAATTAAAATATGGATAAGAGAATGTCCCGTCAGTGATATACGTAAACAAAAAGATGAACTAATGGAATTTGCATCAACATTGGATACCTACTACGATGAAAAAGACAAAAACTACGAAAAGAAGCCAGCAATTATGAAGAACTAGATGCGCCATTTTTAGAGTGGGTGACTCAGTGCATACATATTATAATTATGTTTAAATTAGCTAATAAGAATTAAACAATTTTTAAAAGCATTTTTGTGTTGATTTTGCTCCTTTACGAATTATCCGTGAAATTCGCTTATCCGTGATTGCCGAGCCACCCATTATCGCGGATAATCGAGAATTTACTGTATTTACAATATACACGTTGGCATATTTTCGTTAAATATGTACTCTATATATGAGTAAGAGCAATTCTGAATGTGACTTGCTGTGCAGCAACTCTGTATGTAATAGAAAATAATAAAAATCTTACTTTACAGGCAAAATGACAGTGCTTTGCCGTATTTCCACTTCCCCGTTAGCAGGGGGAGATTCAACTGTCAAGGTAATATGACCATGGGCAAAACCTTCAAAAAATGCTCCTTCTGAGTTTACGGAAAAACTTACTGCTACCCAACCAGACCATGGCCACAATAATTCAGAATATGTAATAGAGACATCTAAGAGTTGTCCATTTTGAGGAATATATGAATACCACTGTGGTTTTGTTGTAATTCGGCCTGATACACCCAGTCCATTTAGAATTGTTACATTTACAATAATGGGCATAGCACCAACATATAATGGTTGAGTGCAGTATGGCCACATATAAGGACACTCACTAAGGTCAATATAACTTGGACTAAGGCTAGCCTAAACAGAAACTTTTGTTATGACAACAATCATGCCTCTATAGTTTTTTTTTTATCTAAAGGGATATTTCAATTTACTTACTTGGGGCTTATAGTTACTCAATATTTGATATGCTTTTACTAAATTAAGTTTCCCATGGCCTTGTTCGAACATATTAACTCCAGGTAAACGTCTGGCAGAAGCCATAAGAGCTTGTTTCATACTAGCCGGATTTATGATATCACTCTTATGTAAAATACCACTAGCTAGTAAAGTCACAGCTCCTGCTACTACTGGTGATGCTACGCTGGTGCCAGATAGAGATCGACAACCACCTTTTATGTTAGAGCCCCGAACGCCTGATCCGTAGGTGACAACATCTGGTTTTATCCGTCCATAACCTATAAATCATAAAATTTTTATATAATTTCATATATATTTGTAACAAAAGGCAATATTTTACAGTAATAAATAATTATAAAAAAATTTAATTAGCAAATATAATTCTCACAAATAATTGTGTAGTTGAAGAACATGCCCTACAGAGTTGTTTAATTTATATTGGGTTGAAATCAGAGACTTCTTATTCTCTATATTGAGCAACAGTAAAACGGAGAATACAACTGATTTTCATCTAGTACAAATTGTGTGGTTCATACATGAAATATTACCTTGTGGTAATTCCCAAGTTGTCATTCCTCGAGAAGAAAATTTTGCTATCTGATCTTCGAAATTAATTCCACCTACACCAATAACATCCATTTGATCTGCAGGGTTATTGAGTGTGCCGTATAATGGACCATCATTTCCAATAGCAGACACCATTATAACTTTATTGGCAGTTAACTCCCACACTTTGTCAACAAAGGGATGATCTTTAAAGTCAGGGCCACCTATACTTAAATTAAGAACATTAATTTTCTTCAATATAGCATAATTAAAAGCATCTAAAAACCATGATGTATATGACACTTGGTTGTTGGTGAATACTCTAAAGATGTACAACTCAGAATCAGGAGCAAATCCCAAACACTCTTTACTAGACGCAATAACACCAGCAACAAATGTTCCATGACCCAAACCATCATCCATGGTCTTTTCATTAGCCCAATTTGTACGTTCTTTAATTATTTTAAAATGAGGATGAGTTTTCGAAAGACCCGTATCAAACACTGCAACTTTCACTCCTTTTCCAGTAATTCCCATGTTCCATAACGCATCTGCTTGAAGGACAGACGTGATTTGTCTAGGAATTGCTCTTAACAAACGCCTACTGGTATGTCTACCAGTGGCTTGCCAAAATTGTACATTTTGTGAAAGATTTACTCTGCCTTTTTTAACAAAGTCGTTGCTTTTAATAAACTTTAAACTTCTCATTACCATTCTCTGGGATGTCACACGTTTTACACTGGGATGTTCTTGTAAAGCACTTAAACCTAAAAGTTCAAACAGTTTGTAAGCTTTGATATTTTGTGTTCAAAAATTCAAAGTCCTTATAAAAATGTTTATGAATGCTAGTTTAGCCAAAATCACAAGTTCAATTAGGAGCAGTAAAATATAGTATGTATATTACAAAGGACACATAAAAATATGGAAAGTTCGGTATGTATATATGTATAAGAGAACAAATTATACAAAAATTACATTTTATATGTAAAATAAATAAAGAAATGGAATACTCAAAATATATATGCATTATAGGAAAAATCCAAGAATATATTCTTTGCTATTTGCATGTAAGTTCTATGTAAATACATAAAGAGGTCAAAATACTTCTAGAGTTCCAGGACAAGATGTAATATTTGTTAAGGGACATTTACATGCTCAGACTTGTCTGCGCAGACCATGTTTGCAATGACCGTCTGCACATCAAATCTGTAATATTCAATTCGCGTTTACACCTTCCGACCTCAATGTAGCTTTGGCACATACCTGAATCAGTAGTTTGACTGTCTTTTAGCCAGCACAAATCAACGAACTAGGCAAAAGATTGAGCTTTTTGTGTGCAGCCTGGTCTGCTTAGCGTTTACACATTCAGACTTGCACAGATTTGTCTGAACACGATCTGCATAATATCAAGCTCCACCAGACTTCGCACAGATCGCAGAACTGACAAATTTTCCAGTCCGGGATTTATTTCCACGTAACGATTTGTCTGTGCAAATACTGTCTGTACAGACAAGTCGGAACAAATGTCTGATCGTGTAAACAGCCCTTTAGGGTGAAAAATAAATTTTTTTAGACTAATAAAGACTAATATGCTTTATTTAATTCCTATTGTTTAGGACATACGAGACATTTCACAAAAAAAGAAACATTTATTTATTGAGTGAATACAGGCCCTTTTGCCGTTGAACACCTCATATACTCTATTTTATAAAATGACTAACATCCACATAAGGAATGCATATTTCTTGAAATTATAGATTATTAAGGCCAGAGGATGTCCTTGCGCATGACAAAATTGGTCGCTTTCTTGATTTAAAAAATATATTTGTCAAGAATCATACCGAAGACTTTATTTTTCAAGCTATGCAAATAGGTAATATAAAATAAAATTCTATCTAAATACAAGTAGAAGCAGGTTTAAGCCTTAAGGGGAGATGTGACGTAATTGTGACACTGTTGAAGACGTGCCATCATTATGACCGCGTCACTTTAAAAGAGTGCCAAAACTTTTGAAAGTTAGACAACATCAAATTTATACCAGGAATATTAATTTAAACATTTATTATTACCAAATATAACAAAGATTCAGTCTTTGAGAAGAACAGATATTTTGATAGAAAAATGCATACAATGAAATTAACTAAACTATGTTTTGGTGATATTAGGAACTAAAGGTACTGTGTTAGTCATTTAATAAAAAACAGGTTCTCAAACATTTGTATTTCAACAAAACTGCAACTCTCAAACATTCACATTTTTACTTGCATTTTGCATATATCATGTAGGTACATTTGATGCAAATCAGTGTACGGCACATGTAACACAAATGATAAGTTTTCCTTTTTAGCGTAAGAATGCAAGTTGAGCGCATTTTCCGCTTTTCCGACCTCTTGGGAACATTAAAAATTAAAATTTATTTATTTATTTCTCTATTGATGATATTAAAAATATAGCGTTAAAAGAGTTGTGCAGTTAATATGACCGCTGGCGAAGTTCAAAACCTTATAGCAAATAGGTAAATCCAATTACGCACTTCTCTAGCTCATTGGACACTGCAAATATATCAACTTGATTGTACATGAAGGGGCGAGAAAGTGGAAAAGATGGTTCGCATTATATTACAAATCTGGATAGACTTTGCGGTCATAATGACTACACGTTTCAACTTAAGGGTTAATATTTGTGAACTACCACAAAATACCTATGTTGTGCAAGAAATTATATAATTATGAAACTAGAGTAATTTTACCTGATAATTTATCAGTATCTTCCAACATTACAACGTCAAAATCACTTGGATAATCGCTAGCGGGATTATTGCGGGCTAATATTTCCCATCTTTTAATGCCTGTTGCATTTAAAGCAGAATTTATATAACTAGCTCGAGCTTGGTTCTTATAGTAACCATTGAAAGTAACAATATATTCATTCTCCACAATCTTTGAATTGTATTCTATTTGAACTTCTTCCAAATTTGTAAAGTTACAGCAAAGGGGCGATTCAATGTTGTTTTCATGTTCGTTGTCATTATTTTCGATACATTTGATGCTGAGGTTCTGTATTAAAAGCAAAATAATGAAAATAAGAAAATCCATTTTCTCATTCGGGTGATAAATATTTTCTTTTTCTGGTCTGCATTTTTATATGTTTCTAGAGTTAGGGCTGCAAAGTTTAAGTAGTTACTTTGTTTTGTCCATTTTTAGTTCGATCATGCACATGTCAAAACAGAGAACGAAATTATTCCTTTTTTGTTGTTACTGTCACTAATCTTGAAATCAGGTTATAGTGTACGCAGTATGAAAACATAAAGTTCCTACTTGTCGCACTAAAACAAACGCAGTTGTGTAATTAACATAATGCTATAGATTCGGGACAAAAATATTATAGTAGTAAATTTTATTTCAATCTTAGAAATATTAGAAATAAGATTATTAAATGGTTTTTAGAGATAAATTTACGCGATTTTGTGGTATATTTTTAAATTATATCACTTACCGCCAAACCGGAAATTTGTTAATTAAATACCGCATAAATATATATATATAAAGCTCTTAATTGTAAAAAGTTTAGGATAATCTCTAAAGTCATCTGGAAATCTCGTTTTACAAAAGTTACATTTAAAACATTATCGCCTCCTCTTATATAAAACAATTGATACGTCTGTATGTCTGCCCTTGTTTAACAACAGCGTTTGAGCAATAAGGTATCACATTATAAGTGGTATTGATTTGAATTTAGAAACTCCTTCATAAAACTAGGGACTTTTTGGTCTGTGTATCCGGTAGTGGATACGTAAATGGACCGTCCTGATTGGTCGATTCCGGTAAATGTAATGCCCGAATCTTCTACAGGCGCTTCATCGTCCACTCTAAAGTTCGACTTGAGCTGCAAATTACCTTTAAAAGGCAGAATGCCTAACATCAAAGTTTTTAGTGGTACTTCCCACCAAGATCTTGCCCAAAGAATCGTCGACCGATTGGGTATTGATTTAGGTAAAGTTGTTACCAAGAAATTCAGCAATAGAGAAACATGGTGAGTAACTCAAAAATACGACTACCCATAACACGTTTTGCCCTTTTCAAATTTTAGCTCTAATTACATTATTTCGTATCTTGTTTTTCATTTAGTGTTCATGCCATAAGAGGTTTGACTGTAATTATTTGTTTTAGTGTGGAAATTGGAGAGTCAGTTCGTGGAGAAGATGTGTATATTGTACAGTCTGCAAGTGGAGAGATTAATGATAACTTGATGGAATTGCTCATCATGATCAATGCTTGTAAAATTGCTTCAGCAAGTCGAGTCACTGCAGTAATCCCAAATTTTTTTTACGCTCGTCAGGACAAAAAAGACAAGGTAAGAACGATAAATATCTTGATTCTTAGAACAATAAAGTCTTGTTAGAACTATATTGCTGAATCAATAAATAGATCTCTTTGTTGCCACTTTTCAATGTAATTTAAGATAGTATAAATGAGAATTACTGTCATCGTCCAATAATAAAAATAATGTTCCTAACCTCACTAAACATAACAGGTTGTGGCTCCTGTACGCTCCGCGGGAAATTGAATCTGCGAAAAATTTTGCCTGAAATCAATAAATTAGAATTTATATATGCCATTTTAATCAAAAAAATCTTGAACGAACCGTAAATTTTGGATAAAAAGACATTTTAAAGTGAGAACATAACCTGACTTGTGGGTAGAAATTTCCTATTTTTGGGGGCTATACGGGGTGAAATCGTAACAAATGTGTATGTATGTATGACTACCAAAAGTAATTATTTATTGCTATCTTTCCATTATTTGTACAATATACACGAAAAATAAAATATTCAGTCTGCCTTTAAAATGACAATTAAATGGATGATCTGTGTACTGCTATGTGCAGATCAAATGCATCACAGGCTATTTCAACTCATCTTGTTTGCATTTCATTTTGTATCATTGTGTATATCGGTCTGTTCTGGTCAACCTTATTAACTGATGCTCCAGTAAAGAACGAGCTGGCAGCTATTGCAGCCAAAAGAAATAACATACATGTGACTTTTCACATGCATTTGAATCGGAGAAGAAACTTGCGAAAATAGTAAAAAATATAAAGAAAAATGACAAAAATAAAAGAAAAGCTAACAAGAAAAATGGCAACGACGGTGATGATGATGATGAAGATGAGGGCTGTTTCTGCATAATTTATGTAGAGCCCTGTTCACGAAGTAGGTAGAAGGAACAGTGAATCCAGCCAGGGTTAACCCTGATCCAGCGCAACGTCATTGATCCAGCGTAAGGAATGGCCCACCATAAACTAAGGCATTTAATTTTAGTTCAGTGGCGTACAAATAAAGATTATGTAACATAGGTTGCGTAATTCTTAAGATCGTCTAACTAAACACTCCAATATACACAATAACCAGGTGGAAATCCTGGCATTGGCTAAATTCCCAGAAGTTGTGGTCCTAATCTCTGGCGTCGGTGATTGACCTCTGATGCGTAAATAGGCCGACGTTAAATAAAGAAGTAAAAAAAAAATATACACAAGGCGCACATAACTTCACCGGAAATAGCTGATTGAAGCGTCATGGACGGGGCTTAACTAGTCTCTCGTTTATACTTATATATGGGAGCCCGATTTTTGCAAATCGGGTAATTCTAGAACGTGTGCGATTCTCAATAGGACTCATTCTCTTGCAAATATATTTTTTAAGATTGTGAAGCTGAGGAATTAACCTGATCTTAAGACTGTCACTACTACTGCCGACTTGTTCTCTTCATTATTGGCGTCCTTTGGTGGACGCCCCGTATCAGATTCTGACTTATAAATGACGTTAACTTTGACACTGATGCGCAAATTGAGGTTATGTTGCATTTTGAAAGGAACAATTTTACACATTGTGCTAACAAGCGCTTGCCACTTGAAAAAATTGTATAGGGTCGAGCAAAAAGTTCGTGCCGATTTTTGTAAGTATCAAAATCGTTTTTTTACTCATAAAAACTGGCACAACAAACTTATTTATCAATCCAAAATGCAACATAAACCTAATTATAAATATTTGTATTATCTTGGTTTTATAGTCCTTAGTTTAAAAAATTAAATTTATTATTCCTAATGCGTTTTGCGGTTTGACCGCTTCATCAGAAGAAATATTTGTTTAACAAATGAAAAATAAAATATTACCAAGTATGGTTGGTATAAATGTTATACAGATACCTTTCCGAACAATTCGCAAAACATCTCCTTCTGACAGAACAATCAAAAATAGCATTCAGTGTCAGAGATTTTCATACGCAAATTGCACAATGTGTTTGTCAAATTTGACAATTGTTCCAAGAACTAGGTTATGTTGCGTTTTAAATGACCGATATCTTAGCTACTGCCCTCTATCATTGAGGTTAATATTACTTTATTAACGGCGCTGGACCATAGATGGCAACAGGTGAAAAACGCCATTAATCTTAAACATAATTTATTAAGGGGATTGGTCTTCTTTATATACTCTATATTCAATGGTAATATTTTATTTTTCATTTGTTAAACAAATATTTCCTCTGATGAAGCAGTCAAACCGCGAAACGCGTTAGGAATAATAAATTTAAATTTTTAAACTAAGGACTATAAACCCAAGATACTACAAATATTTATAACCCTAATTTGCGTATCTCTCAAATTTGAGTCAAGTCAGAATCTGGCATTATCTTAAACCCCTAAAATCCAAATTGACCCTTCCAATGCCCTTCGCTAGGCGGGAAGGTCATAGCTTTTCTTAAGTTTGTCAAGCATAGTTTAATTGTTTACTAAACGTTCCATACACATCAAGCTTGCCGCTATGGGAAAATGATGTGGTACACGAGTGATACACTGCGAACGTGTTAAAGAAATTTTAGGTTTCAGTTTGTTTTGCGAGGTCGTGAGTTTTGATATACCATTAGCATATATAGTGAAACCTCACTTATGCGAAATTCATTTATACGAAACATCCACTTATACGAAGAATTTCTCAATCCCTACATACATACATATGGAATGAAGCAGCCTTATCATTTTTGTAAAAAAAGTTAAGTGAAAGATCTTCCAACAAATTGAAGATAATGGTTACTAGTATCAACTAATAATGTGGTTGATTAATTTCAAATAACTCTAATTCACATAACGTTGAAGTAAAATATCATAAAAATTACATCAAAATTACGAAAATCGAACTTTTCTCACTGTGTCTGCTTACCAAAGGCCGTGCACCATGAGTTTTGATGAGACAACACCTGCTACCTAGAGCAACTGGCTCTCTTGCGGCCAGCTCTAAAATCAATGGCGGTCTATTTAAAAATGATGTGTAAGGTTTTGCCCCATGCGGGGCATTGCCCCCACCTACCCTATGCTAAAATTCACTCGGAAATTAAAAATAAATAGGCATTCCATGAGCAAGGCTAGATTCATAGCTTAAAATGCTAATATTTCAATATTTTGTGGATAATCTACAATTGTATTAATTGAAATGTGATGTACAAGCCATCACCAATCTAATAAAAATTTTCTAAAAATTTTCATTTAGTAAAGATGCAGGAAATAGTAATGTATAACATGTGAGAAAAGCAGTTCTCACTAGCTACTAGTTTAGCAATAATTGTGTTATATGTATTGTCTAATGTCAAAGAAACGTAAATATACTTATTTTATAAACTTTATGTAAATTAATTATAATAATGAAATGTTTTCACTTTGTATAGTTTTCTGTGGAAGATAAGGATAAATGCCTTGAAAAAGTTCATAATGTTATCTTATTTTTATTTATAACAGTCATTATCTGAAAGAATCATTTTTATTTTTTACATTTAATCTAGTCAACTGTAATGGGATTTATTTTGTGTATAATTCAACCTGAGTTAAAAACACTAAATAATCATAGTGAAAGGAAAAAGATCACGAGACGAAGATATTTTTGACAAGAGGTCCGACAAGGAGGAAATTCTTTAATTGGTCGAATAAATTATTTCCCTATTTGTTGCGGCATGTTTCGGCTTATCCACAAAATGTCTTTAGGCGCAACAGGTTAATTAACTGTACAGTACATGTTACATGTCACAACAAATAAAGAAATAATTAACCCTCTTTTATCTGCCAGTTTTTGACAAAATACTTCACTCTTATGCCTTGGTACACATATAACTATTACGAATCTTTTCAAAATTATAAATATAATATTTAAGAAATAAAATCATTGAAATTATGCTTATTAATATTACAGAGTAGGGCTCCAATTTCTGCGAAATTGGTAGCTAACATGCTATCCGTCGCTGGAGCCGATCACATAATTTGCATGGATTTACATGCCTCCCAGATTCAAGGCTTTTTTGATATACCGGTAGACAACTTGTATGCAGAGCCCGCAGTTTTGAAATGGATCAAAGAAAATATTCCAGAATGGAGAAACAGTATTATTGTGTCCCCTGACGCTGGTGGAGCTAAGAGGGTAACTTCTATTGCAGATAGGCTTAATGTAGAGTTTGCTCTAATCCACAAAGAAAGAAAGAAAGCAAATGAAGTGGCATCAATGGTGTTAGTAGGAGACGTCAAGAACAGAATAGCCATATTGGTTGATGATATGGCAGACACTTGTGGTACAATCGTTCACGCCGCAGACAAACTCACAGAAGCTGGTGCTACTAAGGTGTACGCTATCTTAACACATGGTATTTTTTCTGGAGCTGCTTTATCTAGGATCAATAATGCTTGTTTTGAAGCTGTTGTTGTTACTAACACTATACCTCAAGATGAACATATGAATATATGTCCAAAGATTCAGGTAAGTTTTTTATATTTTATACAACATGGTCCACATAAGATGTTCACCTTGAATTATAGCGTTATTATCAAAGTTAGAACAATAAAACTTATAGGATTGACTCAACACCTAAAGAACTCCAAAAAAACTAGTAGTGTTTTGTTCTGCCGCGCATAGTTTTTGTACAAGCGCACTTGGATCCAGAAAAGTGATGATGAAGATGAAATTTATTTTCCATATTTTAAATCAGCAAGTAATTCTCCATACAACGGTATAAACATTTCTGCAAAAAAATGACGGATGGACGAAAAACATTTTTTTTATTATTGTGGCTTTATTTACCAAGTTAGGGCAATGAAATTTCCAAAAATTAATTCTGCACATAAAGGACTTAGAAATATCCCAATAAGTTTTTAATCTGTGACATTTCATTACCGCGCAAGCGTACATAATTTTTAAAAATACATAGTTTTCAAGGTACTGTTATTATTAATTCTAATCGCCAGAATGATTATGCGTACAACGATATCAATATTGCAGCAAAAAATTTATATTTATGGATTTTATTATTTGATGTACTATGTCCACTTAACTGCCACACATGCTTCTCTACAGTTACTTTGCTTTCAGTCGCTCAGGCCAGTAGATTTATTAGACGTGATAATAACTGAAGAAATCTAAAAATTTGATAGTATGTATGGTCGGGGACTTTTTATTATATACACCGTGCAGTAAACCTTAAGGTCCACCTGAGAGAAAATCTCGACAGAAAGTCTCGAGACAAGGCTTAGGGTGTTGTCTATCTGAGATCTCTTTTGCTCTCGCGACAGCACCCTGAGACTGGACATTCACTGCAGTCTCGAGACCAGGAATATTTCATTTCCACTTGAGAGTCCTGTAATGACGAAATCATTCCGCCCATAAATATAGATACCTTGAGAAAAATCATTTGTACAGGCATAAAACTAAACAAGCGAGATCTGTGGGTACCACTGCATTCATCACGTTCTTTTTTTTTAAATTCAAAGTTTCTCTCCATTTTTGACAATTTGTTTCATTTTATGGTCTCTTTACTTTTTATACTTGTATTAAAGTTTTTTGTATGTTAATGCCTTTAAACCTTTAAAACCCATTAACATACGTAAAACTTTAATATAACCTTATTTAATGATCGAAAGCTGAGGGTTTCGGCAGTATTGGTTAAAATAGTCAACCTATAAGCATTAAAATAAAGCACGATGAGAAAAAGGGAGTGTTGGACGACGAAATGAATTAGGAGCATCTGCAACGCAATTTGAACACAGAATTCACGTCAAGTCTCCGACAGCAGAAAAATTTTCAAACATGGTCAGAAAACTGGAGACTGAGTCTCGCGAGCAGGAATTAACATGTCCACTTGTGATCGGTGCTCTCTCGGAGACCTGTATGGACTTACCTCCGATACTGCTCTCAGATCCTTATCCATTCGTTTCCGTCCATTTTCATTAATAAATAAAATAATATTAATACGAAACATCACACTTTAAACTAAAATAAGAATTTTTTAAATGATGTTATGAGTACTATGCCACGGATTGACTGTTAACTGTGCTAGAATAACTGCGTTCGCAAAACAAAATTAGTGACATTTATTATGGAAACAAGATGTACGTAGTAAACAGTTGCTTATTAAAATAATAATAATAATAAAACAGTTGCTTACAAAACCTATTGAGCGTGAAATAAAAGTAAATGAAAGAATGTGCCTGTTAATATAAATATAAAGACTTCAGTATTTACCTTTTATTTCACATCGCCCTGTTTCGGCATAATAGACCAATTGATGATGCTAAAAATTAGGATCACAAATTCTGGAGGAGTCTACAAAACACGGGGCCCCGATTCTACATCGTTTGTGGGCGATGAAGTAGTTAACATTTTTTCCCAATTAAAAAAAATTATGCCCTTGCTGGGATTCGAACCATAAACCTCTTGCACCAAACGCCACCAAAAAAAAACCAAAAACGTTTATTTGCTAAAAAGTTAACTTAACCCTTTGTTGACTAGTGGTTTCACCATAAAACCAATATTTTATCAATTTTTTCCTAAGTGCCTACTGAATTCTAGGTGAAACCGTTGTTATAATTCTTTATTTATTATTCCAAAAACTCAACCCCACAGGAAAATCCCAATTACCGGGTTGGTTACAAAAACAAAAAAAAAACAAACAATAACTATACTAAGACTAACATTACAAATAAAACTAAATCAGGGATCCCGTGCGATCAAGGACCCCACACAGCCTCGCATCCCCACCCCATCCATCATATAAACGTCCACATTGCTGGTAACGGAATTGAAGCCCTGTCACAATCTTCGCAATGGGGAGTGACCACCTAGATTAGTTAATGGCTGTGGTAGATAAAACATATCCCGACTATGAGATCGGTAGGAAGGAACTCGAAAGGGAAGCCTAGCCTGGATCTCCGCATCATCCACGGAACCCAACAACAAACCGCACACGTGGACCAAACCAGCCAACCTACGACGCTCTTCCAACCTCTGAAATTCGAACATATTCAGGAGGGAGTTATGATCAAAACCTCTCAAAGGGTACTCGCCATACTTCTTGAAATATAAGTATTTGAGGACGCATAGTATAGACTCTACCAGGTCCACGTGGACAGCATAAAAAGGGCACCTAACAATGGAAGTGTATTCGAGTTTACTTCTATATCTATATCTGAAAAAGGTCTAGTATTTTTAATGACAACTGCTAAAAAAAAACCCGTTGAAATAATTAAAGAGAGTTTTAGTATTGATCAATGTCTTAGGTCATCGTCATTGTGTGAAAATTGGTAATTTTTGGTACGAGAATTTGTGTTTGATTCTGAAGGGAGTGTTATGTTGCCAACGCTTTAGCAATTAGGCCATCACGACGACAAGCATTTGTTAATATTAGGTGACTTATGAGTAAATGTTTAAAAGGTAAATCTACATCATGGGCAACTGACAATAAAGCAACTGTAGAGATGTGTGCGTGGCCATTAAGTGGACATAGACCATAAAGTAAAAAAATCCATAAATCAAGATTTTTTGCTGCAATATTGGTATCGTTGTATGCATAATCATTCTGGCAATTAGAATTTATAATAAAAGCACCTTGAAAACTATGTATTTTTAAAAGTTATGTGCCCTTACGTGGAAACGAAATGTCACAGAGTAAAAAGTTATTGGGATGTTTTTAAGCCCTTTATGTGCAGAATAAATTTTTGGAAATTTCATTGCCCTAACTTGGTAAACAAAGCCTTAATACTAAAAAAATGTTTTTTGGTCATCCGCCATTTTTTTTGCAGAAATGTTTATACCGTTGCATGCAGAATTACTTGCTGATTTAAAATATGTAAAAAAAATTCATCTTCAACATCACTTTTATGGATCCAAGTGGGCTTGCGCAAAAACTCTGTGCGGCAGAACAAAACACTACTAGTGTTTTTTGGAGCTCTTTAGTTAATCCTGCAAGTTTTATTTTTCTAACTTTGATAATAACGCTATAATTTGAGGTGAACGTCTTTTGTGGACCACGCTGTATAAGCCAAAGTAACAATAAATTCAATTTTCATTAATTACTATTCATTATCCATCTTAAATTTTTGTAATTATTTGCATATACAGGGTGGCATTCCTGAGTTACTTTGAATAACAGTGTTTCATAATATCCTAGTTAAGTTTTTGTTCTAGTTGCATAGTTTTTGTGCATAGTTTCTGTGTAGGTGAACAAGAATCCATAATAATGATGATGAAGATAATTTTTTTTTATATCAGTTCTACAAATGATTCTCTATTCTAAGTATTGCTGCAAAAACTTGGTGCATGCCTGGAAAACAGTGATTAATATTGCGGCACTATTTACCAAGTTTGGGTAATGAAATTTTCTGTAGTAATAGCATAAGTGCACTAATTTTATTGGTAAATTCACGACTGCCTGTTGCTTAGGAACGAAAAACAGTGCTAATTTGGCAAATATTGAAAACCCGACAGCCCGAAGCAGGAGGCAGGAGTGAATTTACCCATAAAATTCGTAGCACGAATGCGATTCGGCTATATTATTTTGCATCTCCAGTAGGTACATAATAAATTTACTTCATTTTGAAGCTTATTTGACGTTTTAATTTTTTGAGGCACCAAAAGACGGAAGTAGCTAAAAGACTGAACTGTGTCGCTAGGAGAAATCAACAGAGTGTTTTATCAGTGTAATCACTGATAATTGCACACTAGCTAACCAATCAGAGGCTGTTATTGCATGAGATGCAAAATAATCAAAAATTAATTCTGTTCCTATAACTCTGTGACGTTTCGTTACTGACTAAATTCAGATTGGTGTTTTATTACAAATTCTAATTTTTATTAACAACATATAATAAGCTCTTTAATGATGAGATTAAAGTACAGAATAAAGTATTCAGTGACATTTCGTCCTCTTTTAAACATGAACATGCGCCGTATGTGATGGCTCTCGGTCATCAGTCGCGGTGTAGCCAGCTTCCCGTTCAGCATCTCGTGCTAGTCCGATAGCCATCTGGTCTTCCCCCTCTCCTTTGTGTCCAGATTGTTAACATTTTATAAAAAAAATTGTCCATTGTGCCTGTTGTTTACATTTATCTGTTTTATGTTATATATTTTAAATCATCAACTTTTCATTGTGGTTTTGTTCGCCAATGCCCTGCTCTACTAATTCTAATTTTTGTTCTAAACAGACGTAGAAGGCGTATTAATAAATATTTAAGCAAGAATACCTTACATTTTCTTTCTCTGTGCACTACAACAAAACTTCACTAGCTTTTCTTGTGCTTGTTAGACACCCTGTATAATAATTATCAATTTTACAATTATCTCCGGCAGAGATATTTTAATAAATGGCACTAATTTAAATAATTTCATATCTATGTATTTTTCAGTGCATTGATGTGTCGATGATGTTTGCTGAGGCTGTGAGACGTACCCATAATGGAGAGTCTGTATCATATCTTTTTTCTAATGTCCCCTATTAAACAAACATGTTTTATATTATAATGCACTTTATTTTTTTATTATGTAATCTAGATTTGTTGTTTACATTTTAATCAAGAATCTCCAGGTTTTCCTTTTAATTTTAAACTGTTAAAATTTTAAAAGTATTTACAATAATGTTGCCATATAATGAAAATGCAATTTTAGTTCAGTGTAAGTTAGGAAATTTTACTATAGGAGGCATTTTATTTAGAGAAATTGTAATAAAGAATTTGACAAATGTGTATTTTTTTTGTACCTTCAAATAAAACTTGGAATGAAGATGTCTTTGTTTAAATATGCCAAGCTCTATTAGGTGAGCGTGTTTATATCGCCTTCCTCCTTTAATCTTACACATTAGTACTCAACTTAGTAGTACTGTTTATTTAATTAGTAGTCTCATTGTTTTTTTTGCTGGTCGTTCCACCTGCCTTCTTCTGCCTATGTATCTCATTTTCTTACTCTATCCACTAGGGTTTTTCTAGTTATCTTTCTCAGCAATTTCTTTTCGGTTGTTTGTAGCAGAATTTACAGATTAGCAAATTTTAATGCAATAATAACTTGTGTGGCACAACGCTGTCCTCTTGAAAATAAAAGTCGTCCATGTGCAAAGCATCAATTTCAGCTCATACAAATTAGTCAATATTGTTCATGGATTCCAATAACTGAAGCAGTTGTTCTGTGGTTGCGTCTGTTTCAAAATAATATGGACCATCAGCTCAAAATCCATGCCAACTTATCAGCTTCGAACCAAGTGATTTATTCAGTTTCTTTTGGATTTTTGAGAACCAAAAATTGGGACAATTTTGTTTGTTAACATACCCATCACGGTAAAAGCGGGTCTTGCCGCGCACAATAATTTCATTAAAAATACTTGCTTTTTGTAAATTTTTACTACGAAGTTTTTAACGATTTGAACTGTACATGAGTATATTTCGAATATACATCTGGTTGACTAAGTGAGATCAAAAAACAATTGAGAATAGGTAGGTAAAAAAAAATCATGAAAATTACTAAGCCATTTTAATTAGTTCACTTTAGACAATTACAAGATGGTGTTTAAAATAGCTATCAACAATACAATGTATTTCTATACACCAGCAATGGCAGTGTACACCTATTGCGCAGACATGCTACGTCAAAATACTGCTTAAATTCTCTTCTTTTGTAATTAACTGCTTTATGATCAAGGAATGTATATGTATAAATCTAGAGAAATAACAAGATCTATCGCTACAAAACCACAAATGACCTAGCCTATTATGAATATTTGTATTATTAGTTTATTGATTAGGTAATTTATTTGCGATGAATTGCTTCATATCATGCAACTCCTCATCTGAAGATGTATGCATTAGACCATTGTATGTTTTGAATTCTGGATTTTTCAAGATGGACTTTAACACTGATGCAGTCATTTGACCCCATTTGTAAGGAACTACAGGATCACAATCCCCATGACACTGAAGCACCTAAATTTCAAAAAATCTTATAAAACTGCAGGTATGTTGCATCGCTTTCCAAATATTAGAGGATCAGCATAGGTAATGCTACAACAAAAGCAAAGTTAAAATAAGTTCTAAACGTGTGCATAGATCGTGTACAATAGGCTATTGATAATGGGATCTTGCTTACGTTTTTAATTTATTTTAACATTGCAATTATTGTGAACACAGTGTTACAACAAAAATGGGTGTATAGTAGAGGCACCCTTCTCTAAGTGACACTCAATTCTCTAATTCATGGAAAGGCCACTGTTGTATCAAAGGCAGACAGATTAATGAGAATACCATTGAATAAACAACTAGGATCAAATAACTAGCAGAATAGAATTTACATAGGTACTATTTTTGACCTAGCTTGGTATTCCGAGAGCACATTTACCCTCTGGGCAAGGTTAAAGGTAGGTTCACAATGTAATGTACCTGAGCTATACACCAGGTACATTAGATTATGAACCTACCTTTAACCTTGCCCAGAGGGTAAATGTGCTTTCAGCATGCCGCCCCTAATCTTACTAGTTATTAGCCTATTCAGTAGCACTACTACCGTATTCAGATGTTACCCACACATGAAGTATTTTATTAATTGCAATTTAATAATATTGTGTATCATATACTTACACTAATATCATTAGGGCATTTCATAGTTGCAGGAAAACTTTTGTGAAGTGGTAACCAGCATGACAGAGCTATTACACCAGCTAATTTTTCTGGAAAGTTCAAAGCAGAAAACAAGGCTAATGCGCCGCCTTGTGAAAATCCTCCTAGCAAAATCCTATTTGCTGGGATTCCATCCTTTATTTCATTGTCAATCATTGTGTGTATTTGCTTAGTAGCCGTTTTGATACCTGAAATGAACAAAGAATATCTTAAAAGAGCTCTAAGATTTATTCAAAGATTAATATCTTGGAATTTTGATGATTCTCGACGTTTTAAGTCGATTTGACCCTTTTTTGCATTCTTGTCTCTGTGTGTGTGTGTGTGTGTGTGTGTAAACACGATAACGACTTGAGCTAGATCGATGAAATTTGGTATGTAGCCATTTTAGCTAAAAAGTAAAGTCATATCAACACTTATGTTAATTCGAATATCCGGAAGTGGCAGTTTACCTGAAACGGAAGTGAAACTCTTTCAAGTAAAGTGTCCTTTTGCTTCAAGGTATTTGTTTCAAATTTTGTACCACCTTCAGAAATAAGGAAAAACTCACAGATATCAAATTTTAGCTTAATCCCTCAACTGGAAGTGGCAGTTTAAATGTAAAGTGCCATTTTCCTTCGATGTATTTGATTCAAATCTTGCACTAGTTTTAGAATTGATAAGAAACTCATAGATATCAAATTTTAGCACAATTGCCCAACCGGAAGTGTCCTTCTTTTATATTTTTACTTTCTCATATATGTATAAAGTACCCATTGTATTCATGCAAAAAATCAAAATTGAGATTTTGATCAACCTCGACGTTTAGAGTGCCCCTGAATCTATTTTGCCAAGTATTGCTTTGGGGTCTGCTGTGTGGAGGTATGTGTAAACACGATATATATATATATATATATATATAGTTATTTTAATTAAAAAGTAAACTCGTATCAACTTTTGGGTTTATTCAGATACCCGGAAGTGGTAGTTTACTTGAAACAGAACTAGAACTCTTTCTAGGAATTTCTTTCAAATTTTGTACTAGCTTTATAAATAACGAAAAACTCACAGATATCAAATTTTAGGATAATTGCCCACCCGGAAGTGGTAGTTTACCTTAAGGTGGCTGACCAGTAAAAAACTTGTTTGTAAACATTGGCATGTGTCCTTCTCTAACGCCAACGACAACGTATATCTATCTCGTCGCGGGAATTTTGAATACGTTTCGAACTTTTCAGATTTCTTAAAAATTTGGTAATATTTTTCAAAATTTCATAAAGATAAAATGCTCTATATGTTATAACGT
>JAWQRP010000672.1:0-25113 GCA_033557875.1 Quadriops clusia
CTACGAAACAAATTATTCGCTAAAATAAACGATTAGAGTAAAACAATAATTTATTTCGTTGCTTTTTAATTTGTTGATGCAAGTACTTACATTCTCCCTTACAAAACTCATTGATGTTCTTTAAAATACGATTTTTTCATAGTGGCGCAACCATCGATACACACTCACCATAGGAATCATATTCCTTAAAATGGGAAAATTACCGACGGAACCACGGACGGACGTACGTACGTACGTACGTTACGACGGTAATTATGTTTATTGATACTCTATATTCAATGGTTTAATATCTTGATTTTGACGCTGTCACAAATGACATTTAATTATTTAAATAAGCTAACTATCAACTATTCAAAGTCTTTACCGACGGAGCGGCGACATTTTGGATAATTTTTTCACTACACTAAGAAAAATGATTGCTTGACATCACAAACTAATTGCTGAAACATTTTTTATCGTTTAAAGTTGCGAATGTACTTTAAGAGCTTCACCAATAAATAAGATAGAATACCTTACATTATTATATGTTCATGCAATTCATTATTTGTCTTGTATATACGAATTGAAAACAAACTGATATTTGATAAATCAATCTACTCATTTTTATCAGTGTCGTTTTCGTTACGGACGGTCAGACTGATCCACAGATCCACAGACAGACAGAATGGGGATTTTATATATTAAATTTATTCCTTATGGGGACACATACAAATAAGTCTTTATAATGGACTATTAAGACCGATTCATTTTGAAAAAATTATTTTCACTGTGCAATTTATATATGAAATTAATTTGGTGTTTCTTTCATTTTCAGGTAAGTGAATTAATTTCACCTGCAGCCGTCGACGTGGGCCAAACTAGCGCTGGGTAAGTCTCGAGCCGTTTAATCTAGCACCCCGCGGCAAAACTACAATGAATTCTTAATTAGAATCCTGGGGAAGTCCTTAAAAGTCCTCTTTTCACCCTCGGAACGGGCGAATTTCCCGGAGACAGTCGCGCCTACGAAAGCATTAAAATATTTAACGGGCATTCTTGTGCATCTTACCCTGTTAAATTTGAACTTGAACTAGATGCCACGTTTCGCCTTCTGGAACAGCCAACTGGACGGGTTGGAAAGCCCGTCGTGTCGCATCAGAGCTGGCGCTGTAAGTTTCAGAAGTGTGCAGGGCATTTCTCGCTGCACTCGCGAGGAATTTCAAAAATGAAAAGAGAACTCTTGCGATGTTTGCTTTTCTTTATTTTGCCGGGTGAATTGAAAGTGCGCTCTAGTTGCACAATAATAGCCGCAGTTTGATCCTAATGCCTGTAGTTTCTACCTGCAGGCGGTATTTCGTATAAAATATTCATATAAAATATTCGCATAAAATATTCGTGTAAAATATTGATGTAAAATATTCCTATAAAACTCTCATTCTCTCGCAAATATTATGTATCCCTAGATGCAAAACCTACTGCAAGTTCGAAAGGTGAAATGTTTACGACACTTTGGAGCATTATTCCTGCAGTGCCCCAGAAAAGGATGATATTATTTTTACAGGCGATAAAGTATCGTGTTTAAATTAGCGCGGTACACTTTTAAGGCTGATACATAAGCGTTAAGACTAAAAGCGTATTACGGTGTCAAATATACATTTCGAATTTTACGACAGCTTAAATACTTTAAGGGGGTTCATGGAGAAAGGATATCCTGCATTCTGTATTGAATAATGGAACAAATACCTGCTTTAACGCGTTTGCGTCAGCATGTTTTAAGCGCCTTCCACTGCCTAAGTAATAAAAACCTCGCGAATCGTGTTAAAAGGGGCGAAGTCGAATTAATGCGTCCGAGAGGCCGAATCGATAATTTTGTGTCAACGCAAGGCAAGGTACATAAATATGCACGCAAAAGACATCGTGATGGAGGCGAGGGGCCCTTTCGGGGGCCAAGCCCGCCGATTTTTCTCGGGGGCCGGTTCTAGGGCTATTGAATAAACTGACCTCGGCACCCCCGCAAATCGCCCGTCTTCCCCGTGACAGGCCGTGAAATGGGCGAGATGTGGGGTGGGTCCCGTCAAAAGACTCATTTATTTAAAGGGTGGGAATAGTCGTGTGCGTAATCGGATGCATTAGTAAATGAAAGAAAGTGGAATTCGGTCCTTTCTGCTCTGTTTTAGAAAACAGCTGTTTATATTTAATGAGTTGTAACAGTGTTCTTATGGAGAGGAATTGCTATGTTAAACGCCCTAAAGGTTTTGCTGACAAAACTTGCAATTTTTGTATCCATAAGAATTTCCCCGGTTAAATATCGGGCAGACAAATTATTTGAAATGAGCAATAGTAATGAACCATAGTTATTTCAATCTGCCTTCTTGGCATTATAAATTTTAGGCCATCTACAGTGACAGGTGGCACTAACTGTCCCAAAAGGCATTCCCTCATTAAACTTGTTGCTCACATGACGCATGCGCATTATTATATGATAAACTATTTTGTACGCATATTCCTAAGACGTCTGAAGAAAAAAACCTGTTCATGGTAACCAACATACATAGTAGCCCTCCGTTTAGAAGAGACTACATTTCCACTGTTGTGTGTGTTGTTCATACCATATTTCACAATATCGATACAATGTACACAATGATTCATGTCGCACGCTGTAGACTTAGTGGTAATGAGTGTTTAGATCCAAATTATCGTCAATGTCAAAGGCAGCTGTCGACAGTTGGGGACAAGAACCCCATTTACATTCCTAAACAATTTATATAACTTTTGTTACTGAGTTATAGTCCTGAAGGTGGCACACCGTGTGGCGGAGCGGCGCGTCGTAATTCAATGGACCAAAAATCAAGAGAAATTGTATATACGGAATAACGAAGTGAAAAGGCGACGGGTTCGCGCTAAAATCAACCCGAAGAGGTCATTTGTTCAGGGGCCGGGGACGTGACATGTGTATCAGATGCATCGGCAGCGAAGAAAATTTCCGTGGCCGTCCCTCGGTTCCGGCCGGACCCTCTGGATTCCGGACAGCCCGGATTCAGCTGCCAGTGTGCTTATGGGAGATATGGACAAAATTTAAACGAGTATTAGAACGCTGTTTTCTACTTTTCCCTGTTCTAGAATGTAACTTTAAACACTTAAAAACGATTTAAATGATATTTTGAGAAAGAAAAATTTTTTTAATTACCTGTACTAAATGAAATTTTTTTTATTATTGGTTTTAGGGAAAATGTTATTAAGATAAGAATCTCTACCTTATTCAAAACCAATTATAAGTTAGTTAGATGTCATCTGCAACTTTCGGCTTGGCCGTGGCGGGACGAAATGCAATTGATCACGTAGAGTAAAGTATGCCCTTATTTTTTAAATATTTATTAACATTATAAGAAAAAATCATTTAGTACTAGGTTATATAAACAAATATAAAGTTTTCTAAAATAATCTAAAACACTACTCTGTTTTTTTTTTTCATTTTTCAAATTTTTTAGATGAGTCATATTTTGTATTTATCGTTTAATAAAGAACTTTCTGAAAAAAAATTGTTACTATAAGGGGGGTAAACTGGGGTAGAATTTTATTTTATAATCTTATACTGGGTATTTCAACAAACAGCTTAACCCGGCATTAATCGCTACATGAGTTTTTCTCACAAAAACCAAAAAAATGTGTAAATATTAATAAATTTTCAAATTGGAGGTGAATAGAAGAGAAACAGGTGATGTGGGAGTTTCAATTTTTAGGACTAACAGTTTGGAATACAAAAATTTTCTTTCATCTTCATTTGAAGGACACTCTAACAATATATGAACTAAATCGCCTACATAGCCGTATTCGTAGCTATTATTATCAGTAATGCCCAGCTTGTGTAAATGAGTCGGAAATTTTTCATGATTACTTCTAATTCTGTTAATTGAAGCAACAAAACCCTTATCGCCCAATCCAGTAAACCAAGGAATCTTTGGCAGCTCTGGTTGTATGGTCTTGTAAAATAAACCTTTTACACTATTTTGGATTATCTACGATTTCGTTTCCAAGTATATTCTCATGAGCTTTAATCCATGCTAGGATAGTGTTCTTCGTTTTTTTAATATCAAAATATGTTAAGGCTAATTTACTTATCAGGTATTCTTATTACTATACAGATCTAATGATTTCATTTTTCTAACAGCACTTCTACTATAGGCCAAAATTATAATTTTTTTATAGGTTTCGTTACGTATGTAATTCAGAGCCTTTCAAATCGCAAATAATTCTGCTGAATAAATGGAAGTCTCCTTGGGCAACCTGAACAAATTTTAGAATAATCTGATAACATAAATGGGTCTATCTTAACGTCTTAGGCTTCATAATCTTTTACAAATTCAATTGGAATGAAAGTATGGTAGAGGAGCTTTTTAATATCATTTAGTTTTAAGTAACTTTCTACTAGCAAAGGGTACTTCCCAATAAGAATTTATTCAAACTAGAATTGTAAGTTGGTGGATACATCTGCCTTAGAAGTCTTAGAATAAAGCGATATATAGTAATTATCACTAAGAATCTGTCTTCTTAAATCCAAAGGCATTATTCCCAATTCGGCACAAATAATGTTGGTAGGAGTACTTCCTATAAAACCCAGACTAATTCTTAAACAGTGAAATTGGACAGTATTCAATTTTTGCAGCTGACTATTGGAACCAGAACCATACAGAAAGCAGCCGTAATCCAATATGCTTCGTATGTACGCTTTATAAACATTAGACTGATATTAGGGCTTTGAGGAAGAAGTTGGTTTATTTCCAGCCACCAATCTAATTTCAATTTTCATTTTTTCCAAAATTTTTTAAATGTTGGAGGAGAGAGAAATAGGCCTGTAAGAATCGACTTTTTTAGGTAGCTTGTTAGTTTTTAGCAAGGGAACGAACCACTTCTCCATCTATCATTAAAATAGAGCAACAATATTTGCTCCAAAACCGAGGGTAAATAAAAGATATGTGAGTAGTAATATATGTTATCATAACCAGGAGAAAAGCAGGAATTTTGTTTTAAAGCCTTATTTAGTTCGCATAAATTGACGGTTTGATTTAAAAAGTGATTTTCTTGTGCTTTTCTGTTATTTAATTTATCATTGGGGACAAAGTCTGTAATAAGCTTAGATAAAAACTCTTGTAACAACGGTCCATCTGCAATTCGATGCGAATTGCGTATTTTACGGTTTTTTAGTTTGTTAATATGTGACCAAACATCTGATATCGTCGTGTTATTATTTAACAGACCACGTATGTGTCTAGGTTCCTAGCAATAGTTTTTCTAAAGATAAAAAAAGCGGAATATATATTTTCAGACCATTGGACTTTAATATATCCGATTCTACTAACCGATTGGCTGATTGAAAATCAATGAACGTAACTCTAGATCTATTTCTACCTATAGAAGTGATATATTTTATTTTATTATCAATTTCTAGATTATGTACATGAAGCAAATAGCCCAAAAACATTGGGTGTAATCTTTTGTTCATATCTGAATTCTCCACATAAACTCGATATGGTCCTTTGTCACTAGCAGAATATTTATAAATTGGAAATGTTTTCTTAGTAATATCAGTAGCTTGCGATGTTTCCTGCCCATTTTAAAAACAATTAATATTGACATTACTTATTTTATCAGATGAATAGGTGAAATTTAAAAAGTTACTTGTGCTACCAGTTTCTTCGCTTTGTTCTACAATCATATCCATATCGTAATTCTTATCTGGAGAGTCTTTTCCCCATTTTCTTTTAAATGATAAATAACTCCTCAGAAATTTCTTAGATTTTTATTTTTGGTCATTGGACGCTACACTGGGCACTCACCCTAAATGCACAAAAGCACAAAAATATTATAAATTTTATATGTTTTATACAAAAATAGTACTTTTTTGATTACATATATAACAATATTGTTCGTTTGTTTCTTCACCATATAAGAAATTACAAATTTTTATTGAACTAGAAAATCTAATAGAGAAGGATAACTAGTACCTACTAAAATAAATAATAAACAAATTCAGGACCTTGCATCAAAAGGGAAGCAGATCAATTTTTTGACCGTTACTCTTGTTTTCGCTAATAATTTGAAGAAAAAAATATGGATGGTTTGATACATAACATAGGCAAATCCGATGAAAAATGTGCGCGTAATTAGGAGGTAAATCCGGGTCTCTCTTCGTTTTGCCACCAATAAAACTATTGCATCGCTTATTGTAGCAAGTTTGATTGCATAACGGGGGCAAATCAAAAGTTTAAAATTTTTGAATAATTCGAAAATTTTCCATTTAGTAAGTATAAAATGTATAGCTTACTATATCATAATAACCATATTTTATTGTAACATAATCATCTTTAAACTTAAGTAACAATATTAATATTTTAAAGTGTTCTTTTAATTTCCTGAACATTTATGTAAATTTGACTTGCCCCGCTTTTGATGCAAGGCCCTCAATTAAGCATTTCATTTATTTTAATTGGCTTATGCATACTCATACACTTTTAATTTAAAATTATGATTGAAATTCAAACAGATTTATTTAAAAAAAAAGCTAACATTTGCAAGTAATCTTGACACCTCCATTACTGTTGTTTTCATCTTACTAACCTCTGCTCTACGTTTTAGATTGTTATTATATTATTATTATTATATTTCAGGTACAGCTAAAGAAATATTAAATGTCTCGAATTTGCTTTCGCGCAGATTCGCAGAGTCACAGCATTCACAGTCTATCGTAGCCAGTGTTTAAGACATTTGGAACCGGCATTCTACATTGAGACGTCTCTCAAGGCATATGTATTCATTATTTTATCAATAAATGTGTAAATAAACGTTTACGTTTAGCTGCGAAAGTGCCCGCGCATGAACCATGGCAATGGCTCGGTACCCTGCGCGGATGCTTTAGTTACAAGTAAAAAGCAGAGTCAGGTAAAAAGGGCCGTTGGTCATATAGTCCTAACGCTTGTAGCGCAAAGTAGCACTAGTTTTTAAACCGATGGCCGTGGGTTCGTTCCCCGGCAGCTACGACTTTATTTAAGGTATTTTTTTAGATGTATGTTATAATTAACAGATTTATTTCTAAACATATAAACAAATATTGCAGACTATTACATAAAATGATGATGATGATGCGCCAATAATGGCGAGAAAGTAGTAACAAACAGAAAATATTAAATAAGGTGTTTCCTTACCCTACCAAATTGTATGCACCTTTAGTGGTCATAATCTAATTATGCAATAATCATTTACAATATTTACTATACTTTGGCAATGTATTCATTTATTGTAAAAATGTCCCTTGGCCAAACAGGTTTGACACTCTCAGTGTTAGATACGAGGGCTATTTTTGTTCAATCTCCGATCGTGCTGTGAAACTGATAATGGAGCGGTATGAGGCAACAATGCGCGGCATACGATTTTGCACTTCTTCATCTATAACCTCAGCCAATTCGAAGCGTTCGACACCATTATGAGTTGAACTGGAGGAATATAAACATGACCACTTCGATAGGTTTTCCCGCCAAATGTGAGTTGTGAAATTGCAAATGTTTGAAAAAAAAATCGTGACTGGGGACGAGACATGGGTTCTATATGATACTTTAGAAATGAAACAACAGTCACAACAATGGATGCATTCAAATTCATCAAACAAACCCAAAAAAAATCAAACATTTTCTACTACAAAAAAATCATGGCCACTTTTTTTTGTCACCAAAAAATTGTTCTGCTTGTGGAATTCAGGGAGCCAGAGACCTCCAGAGATCTGTATAAATGCAGAAGGTTATTGTGAAACTTTACCACGGTTGCGGACCAGATGATGAGGTCCAAGACTCCTTTGAGACCAATCTCAATTTACTGGCGGCAACACGTTATGAAAAGGGTAATGAAAAGCTTGTATACTGGTGTGAGAAATACCTCAAGTTAAATGGTGATTATAATGAAAAGTATCCAAGGATGTATGTAACTTGGTAATAAATTTAATTTTTCATTCTCATTAGTTTTAATTTTATAGCCCATCGGAGGTTGAAAAAAAATAATAAACCGAAAACCGCGGGTTTGTTTCCCAGGAGCTACGACTTTTTTAATGCATTTTTGTTATAATTTATTTCATAATTAATTATAGACTTATTTCTCATCATATAAACAAATATTACGGGCTATTAAATATTTAGAATAATTTGTCAAATTTGTTTATTTATTATAAAATTATGTAAGGGAAAGACTATTTCATTTAGATACATATACATAACATATATCTAGAACTTTTTCCTTATATTTAATTGAGGTATAACAGCATTTCAAAATTTATTTGAATAATTAATAACAACTCTAATTATGTCTCAATACACATTTTAATGTGCTGACGAATATTCTAACAGAAAGGAATAAGTATATACGTATAAGTATGCCCATTTATCAGTATCTCGGATTCACCATCCTAAGGAATATGTAAAGTTATTCTCTTTTTTCGGAAATATCTTAATCAAATTATGATAGTTAGACCTTTATGATTTTTGAAAACTCGTTAATTTTTGAAATGCCATTAGCAAAAACTCAACTAAAAACCCAGAACTATGTTTACTTTTTATTAATATTTAAAATTTATTGGTCATCAATCGGTGTTTTGTCAAGTTTGGCCTGAAATTAAAAAAAATGGTTTTTTGCTTCTCCTGAAAAGTTCCAAAACCCGACTTATGACCTTTTGACTTCCTGCCACAGAAATGTCCGTCCCATGAAGAAATTGATTTTATTTAAAATACTTCTTGTGCATGTAGGTTTTGATAAATAATAGTCTTTTATTTTATCTGTGGCTTACATACAAGACTACCTGAATCTAGAATAAAATAAATGTATAATATTTTCAATTGTTGTAATCCTAGATAAGCTTTTATAATGTATAAACATATATTAAAGATCATCGTAATATTGATTTAAGAAGGTTTTTTAAAAAAATTAAAAGCCTATCATAAAACTGCGAAAATTGCCAAATGTAAACCTATAATAGGAACTTTTATTTTCATAATCCTTACAAAGTCAAATGTACTGAAGAAACTCGTATACCTACTTCGGATCGGTATATTGAAAAACGAACGAGGATACTACTTTAGTTTACTTATTTATTTTCTAGTTCTAAATGAAACAGTCTTTCCCTTACATAATTTTATAATAAATAAATAAATTTGACAAAGTATTTTAAGTATTTAATAGCCCGTAATATTAGTTTATAAGATGAGAAATAAGTCTATAATTAATTATGAAATAAATTATAACGAAAATAAAAAAATGCATTAAAAAAGTGTAGCTCCCGGGAAACGAACCCGCGGTTTTCGGTTTAATACTAGGGCTATTTTTTTTTAACCTCCGATGGTTAAAAAATTAAAACTAATGAGCATAAAAAAATTAATGTAATACCAAAAGTTGCATACATCCTTGGGTACTTTTCATTATAATCACCATTCAACTTGAGGTATTTCTCATACCAGCTTTTCATTACCCTCTTCATAACATGTTACCGCCAGTGAATTGAGATTGGTCTTAATGGAATCTTGGACCTCATCATCTGGTCCGTAACCGTGGTAAAGTTTCACAATAACCTTCTGCATTTATGCAGATCTCTGGAGGCCTCTGGTTCCCTGAATTCCACAACTCGCATTTGGCGGGAAAACCTATCGAAGAGGTCATGTTTATATTCCTCCAGTTCAACTCATAATGGTGTCGAACGCTTCGAATTGGCCGAGGTTATAGTTGAGGAAGTGCAAATTCGTATGCCGCGCATTGTTGCCTCGTACCGATCCATTGGCAGTTTCACAGCACGATCGGAGGTTGAAAAAAAAAAATAGTCCACGTATCTAACACTGAGAGCGTCAAACCTCTTTGGCCAAGGGCCACTTCTTACCTGCTTTACCTTTTTTTTCTGTATACCTATTGCAGAAAAATTACTAGACAGCTTTCCCTTACATTTTTCAATAAATGAATACATTTCCAAAGTATATTAAATATTGTAAATGAATATTTCATAATTAGATTATGTCCACTAAAGGTGTATGCAATTTGGTAGGGTAAGGAAACACCTTATTTAGTATTTTCTATTTGATACTAGTTTCTCGGCATTATTGGCGCATCATCATCATCATTTTATGTAATAGTCTGCAATATTTGTTTATATGATTAGAAATAAATCTGTAAATTATAACACACATCTAAAAAAATACCGCAAATAAAGTCGTAGCTGCCGGGGAACGAACCCATGGCCATCGGTTTAGAAACTAGTGCTACTTTGCGCTACAAGCGTCAAAACTATACGACCCACGGTCCTTGTTACCTAGCTCTGGTTTTTGCTTGTATATAAAGCATCAGCGCAGGGTGCCATTGCCATGGTTCATGCGCGGGCAATTTCGCAGTTAAACGTAAACGTTTATTTACACATTTATTGATAAAATAATGCCGGTCCCAAATGCCTTAAACACAGGCTACGATAGACTATGAATGCTCTGACTCTGCGAATCTGCATAAAAGCAAATTCGTGAAATTTAATATTTGTTTAGCTGTACATACATATGTAACTTTCTAACTATCAGAATACAGTTTTATATTTTTTGTAGTAAGTTTATTTTGGACTTTTGTGCGTCTAATGTGAGTAAAAAGTCCCTACTGTGCTCCGCTAAGTTCCTCTCGTCCTGAGCTTACTTTACAGCCTGCAGGATCACATGTAGCGCAGAGTGGGGGCGGTAACAGGTGGCTCCCTCCCGCCTCCACGCGGACTTGGCAGAACGATCCGGCCTTCTCCAGCAACTTTGCTGGAATTGAGCTAATCTCTATCTTCGGAACTTTGCGGATGTGTTCGTGGTGTTTCGATTTTGTTTCAGTGACATTGGCGAGCGTGGTTCAGTGTTGTGCCGCCGCGGTCTATGTAGCGTTCGTGCTGGCGGACATGGATAAGTAAAAGACACGTGCGTTTTGTGTTTTTACTATGTTTGTGGATGCACCTGGACTTGGATTACTCCGAAGGATTATTTACTCGAACTGCGGACACCCTGCACAATTTTCTCTTGTTTTGCTTCACAATTTTGCTCCTTTTGCGACTGCTTAGCTCTCAAAGTGCGAGTAAGTAACTCAACATCGATATGTAATAACAAACAAAAAAGCGAGCAAAAAATAATGCGGTGTACCAGAGCGTATTAGTATCGATATGTTGTGTATATGTTTAGTAATTCATTTCATGCGGTATGCTTTCCGCCCAAGGTGATAAAATCCAAGAAATTCACGAACCTTCCTGTTGTTGTGTTCGATATATATATTTAGCTTATCGCTAAATGAACAATTATACCGATTAAAAGTCTTGCATTAATTTCAAACAAAATTCTTGGGTGCGTTGAGCGAAATGTCCCGGGCACACGTGGACGACGTGTTTCTTAACATCTGATCCATAAAACCACATGATAAAACGCAACAACAACAGCACCGTAACAAAAACATTCTTACGCTACAATAAATGCATGTTTATGTACGAAAAAACCACATTCATATACTTAACATTAAATAAATATTCATTATGTGAATATTTTAACGCAAGCCGCGTGTACAGGATGCTAACGAATTATTTGTTTGTTTTTTCGTAGCATATCCCGAGGAGTAAAGACCAAAATTTTATCTGCACTCGGTATAAAGATTTATCTGTTTAATACCTATCTCTCGTTGAGGTTCCTCTGAACTACGTCAATTAACTATTACCGCAACAATCACATCATTAAATGCAACAATGCCGCATTGTATCGAAGCAGTGCAGCGCAGCGCGTCTTTTCGTTCGGTTTCGAATTAAATACTTAATACCAATCTAATCCGCGTTAGCGCATAAAAACCTACTTTGCATATGTTTACATTTTTTTCATTGCAAATCGCTGCAAATTCCCGCTACTCATACTTCTTGTATTCTTGCATAATTGCCAGGCATACATTAAACACATGCATGTGGTTATTATAAAGGCGACACAGACGCAAGTCAGCTTACTGGTTTTACGCACCTATAAACGCAGGCTTGCGCCAGTGACGCATTCAATTATTGCAAACAATAGCCAATTTTCACAATGGCCAATTTTTACGATGGCCCGCTTCAACAGCTACGACGTTTCAACGTTTCGACGTTGCAACGTTTCGACGTTTCAACGTTTCGACGTTTCAACGTTTACACGTTTCAACAGTTTCAACGTTTTAACAGGTTCGCTGATTCAACATTTGGACGATTCAACATTTTCGACGATTCAACAGTTTCGACGATTTCGCATAAGCGAGTAGCTCGCTTAGTTAATTGCAAAAATTAAGTTGTACACGCAGCTTAAGGCCCTAATTAGAGCTAACGAAAGTCGGGCGATAGAACGCCTCCTTGTGCGCCAGGGGAGCATTTCCAGCATTTTTGAATGTTTTTTGCGGGCGCTGATAATACGTTTATTTGCATAAAATTAGAGAAACACACAATGTGTGGGTGCAGAGATAACGGTGCAATTCCGATTACATAAACACTTTTTCTAAACTAAACAATGCGCTCCTGTGTTGTTCTAATGTTTTTACTTAATGTAATGCATTTCCCTCGGTTTTAGTTTTCTTCGTTTAATTTTCGAGATTTAAAATATATGATATTTTTGTGTACAAATATTGGGTTTGGGAATAAGTCATTGTGCTTTTATTAATTTTAAATTTGCCACAAAAATAAAATAATAATATTCACCTATCGAACAGTAAATAGTATTCTCTCTATGTACGAGGTATAATCAAACAATGGCAATTTAAATGAATGAACTAATGGATTTAAAAGAAAAAATATCAGGGTAATGTTATGTAGATAACAGCTAAGTAAATAAAAAAGTGTGACAAGATATTTGAATAAACAAAGTTAATAGGAGAGAAATTATTAAAGATTTTTCTCTACACCGTTATACAAGTGTAGCAAGGCACTACTATATACTATGTTACATTATGTATGAGTTCGAACGATACATTCGTGGAAAGGTAGTAAAGCTGTTAGGAAATAATTAAATCGCTGAAAAGTTTCCCATTGTGGTGAAATAAAACCCAATGAATAGCAGACTTCCCAGTCTTACTTCGGTTATTGCCTAAACATATTAAAACTATTCTACACGTCACATGAACTAATCCGGAAACTTTACAACTTGCAAATCAAAAATTCGCCCGGTTGCATAACATGTCTGTTATGTATGTATGTTTTGCAAATATCTCGATTTGTGCCCTGTAATATCACAAATTGTAGATTTTCCAACATTATACGTAAGTATCAACACTAAAAAGCACTCTCCGGTATCTAATTCACCAAGAATTTCACATTCAGTCTTTAATTGTGTTTCCTTTTGCTCGGCATTTTGAAGCGGCCAAAATTCCTGTTGGATTCTATACAAATACGTTGTTGTCATTCCCTTGCTCTTAAAAACAAGATTGGAATTTTTATTTTAACTTTGTCCCATAGTTTGGATAATCGCAAATACCTAGCAATATTGTTAGGATTAGTAGATACAAAATAATAATTTGAGCATGCTGTAACAGAGTTCCGATTAGTACGCCGCTACTGTACTTGGATATGATAATTTTGTAATACGGCGAAACTGGCAAACGCAGATACCATAGAGTGAATACAGTTAGAATCATATAGCACGTCTTTTATCCACGAGAATGATTTTTTTATAATCTCCAGATTTCATTTTCGTTTTCAATTCCTTGTTTACTCGTTCTAATGGAATGCCATAATCTGATGAACAAACATTCACGAAGATTTGCAAGAGCGTTATCTAGCGAAAAACCTCTAAAATAACAATAAATAAAAGAAATACGTGTGTGTAATGTCCTATATGCAGGACACTAATCTATAACTCAAAAATATGGAGTGGTTTCCACTCGACTTTCTCGCATATTTCTAAGTTGTACTAGACAAGATAAGACAAATTCACATTAGGATTCAGAGTGGTTTTTGAATAATTTGGATATATGTATATACACATGAATATTTAAAAAACATAGATAAAAAAGATTACTTCCGGTTGGGTAATTGTCCTAAAATTTGATATATGTGAGTTTTTCGTTATTTCCAAAGCTTGTACAAAATTTGAAACAAATACCTTGAAGTAAAAAGGCACTTTACTTGAAAGAGTTTCACTTCCGTTTCAGGTAAACTACTACTGCCGGTTGAGGGATTAAGCTAAAATTTGATATCTGTTAGTTTTTCGTTATTTCTGAAGCTGGTACAAAATTTGAAACAAATACCTTGAAGTAAAAGGGCACTTTACTTGAATGAGTTTCACTTCCGTTTCAGGTAAACTGCCACTTCCGGTTATCCGAATTAACCCAAAAGTTGATACGTGTTTATTTTTTAGCTCAAATGACTACATAGCAAATTTCATCGATCTAGCCAAGTCGTTTTTGAGTTATCGTGTTTACACACACGCATAGACACACAGACAGACAAAAAAGCAAAAAAGGGCCAAATCGACTCAAAATCACTCAAAACGTCGAGAATCATCAAAATCTCATAAATTTTTTTTCGCATGATCACTATACTTTCTCTGCGAGAAAGTAAAAATTCTAAGACTTTGAAACACCTGCCATACTTAGCACGTGTACATTAAAGCCTGTTATTTAACAATATAATTCAAGGAACTACTGATGTAGGTATAATTACATGAGGCATATCTGGGTTCAATTATGCGTTAAAATGGTATAAACTGCCAGTTGGCCGGCATACCTAAATGTTTTATTTAGAGTAGGTAAGCAAATAAATAAATTGCGTTATATGAAATTTAATTAATCATTGAATGTACAATAGAAAATTGCAATTAAGAGAATTAGATACATAATGTATATTTAAATAAAAGGTTTAAGGTGTCTCGACGTTGAGTAGGTGACGCTACACAGAGGTCCACTCTCGTACATTTAGATAAAAAAGCATTTCCAGTGACACAATGGCTTGGCAGTTTCAAGCTTGACGAGACCCTTCAGCCCTGAAAAACCGCACGTGAACATATAAAAACAGGTCCGGGCGAAATAGCCCAGTACGATCTTAGTAATCCGTGGATTTGGGGCACAAAACCCTTCCAGAATGGAAGGCGCAGGGCGACGCAGAATTGTAGGACTTTAGGGATTCTGCTCGAGGTCTCCGGGACTAGGTTTCAGGGCAATTGTATGCCAATTTAGGAGACCATAACAATACGGTTACTAGAATAACAAACTTCGTCTATAGGCGAAGTTAAATATATTTAACGGTTTAACCTTTATGTGTTAGGGCTAAAATCAATTTTCTTGCAAATGTAACATGTTAAATTCGGCCTTTTTTTCAATGCGAAACGAAAACCAATTCCCCAAAGCGCTTGATTGATTTTGAAATAAGCGCCCGTGTTATTTATTTACGTTTCCGGATAAAAATTGCCTGAAATTATCCTTGATTGAAATACCTATAATCGAAATTGAGTGCTACCGTAATATATCGCGAAGGCGCTCCGCCATGCGGGTATTATCCAGATGATCCTGTTTTCTGGTTGCAGGATTAACGTGCCATTGTAATTGCAGAGGCACCTATCTGTGTGCCCTTCCAATGTAATTCGTCCGCAAATGTCCCTCTCTAATCGTTCGCGATTTTCGCTCTGGTTTTAATGGTTAAATTCGCACAGCATCGCTGTTACAGGTCACCGATTCATTTGCACATATCTAACAAATTATTAGAGCAAATTCGCTCCATCATCGCGTCGAACGAATAAATTCACGACCTATAAATCACCCGTTCCTGAAATATCCAATATGTAACTTAGCCAAAGTAATAGATCTTATCGAATTTCAATTTTTAATGTAGGTCAATGTTAAGCACTTCTGCACAGGCTGCAGTGACTTTAAGAAACCCCTGAACCCCACAATTGCTTGCAAACTTCCCAAATTGTGTAACGGGATGCATCCTAATTAATGCAAAATACTCGCTTATCATGCACTCGACGAGAAAAACAAAGCGCCAAGAATCGATGCAAGAGTATTCGGGTCAGGCTATGATTAAATATAAGAAAACTTAGCATACAAGCGCGAGTGATGCTAATCTGATGAATACATTAGGGGACGATCCATAAAAGAATGCCCCCAGTTATTTATGCGCTCGCGGGTTATAAATAAAGTGGGCAATTTTTAAGGAAAGTTCGGGATTACCATAATTTCTGCCCTCTTCCCAACTTTCATCGAGTTTTTGTTTTCATCTTCGCAAGAATGTTAACTTATCTCGCGCGTCGTGGGCCAGCGAGAATTTAAAACTGTTCCGTATAGGGCGAGCTTCGAATGCCGCCGGCGTTTCTTCTAAGAGCGCATCATTTAAGGCGCACATCTAAATTTATTATTCGGAAGTTTTTACGACTACCCTGAAGAGATAAATGTCCCGATACCTCCATAAACTGCAGCATCAAACGTTCTCTAAGCTCTCAATTTCGGCTTTCATTTTCAGGTGCCTAGATTCACATTTCCTGCTTGAAATTTATTGTATTATTTTATATGCACAGGAATTGACGAGCCACCACCAAATATGAAAACCAGAATTAAAGGGCTGTATAGACTCAAAGTAAGGAAAACAAGTTATTTGTGTTTCATGTTTTTCAGTTTATTTATTAGCTAGCTTTCGACCAATCAAAACTTCAGAAAACTAATATCAAAAGTCAAAATGAAAATAAAAACTAAAGGCAGTAAAAGGGGGCAACCACGCAACGAATATTTAAGATGAAAATTATTGAAAGTAATAATTATTTAAACAGTAAAATATTTAAAATATAAGTATATTATTTAAAAAATGTAAGTACATAATTTAAAACGTCCTAATAATATACGCCACGTTTTTGCACGGCCAATAAATAGCGCTTATTAAGTGAAAAACCGTAACCACGCGCCCATGCAGAAAAATGAGTAAACACGTAAGTAAAAACATGTATTTCTCCCAGTTATTAATGTCTAATTGCGGCAAATATGCAAGCGACTTTTTTTGCGCCATTAAATCAGTATAACCTGTTCGTGGTGCTCGATAGTGTTGGCGCGTATGAAATATGACACGCTGTTTTCCTCATTTTACGACATCTCTTTCTATATTCAACGATAATACGCTTGTTTGGGTCGAATTACTAACTTGGACGTGTGCTGAATACTCACCGCTCCTTGAGTGCTACTTTGTATTCAAACTTAATAATATCAAAGCAGAATGGTAATAAAACGGACGGCCTTAGATATGCTGGCAATAAAGTTATTTGCAGCGCACGAATTTTTGAGTGTTGGTGCACAAAGTTGAGTTGCAAGAGAATATTCATAATGTATACTAAAAGCTAGAAACATGTAAAATTTCATTGGCAAAATTTTAAATTAAGAAAACGCACGAAATTATCGTTGAATCCAATATAATTATTCTTCTTTCAAGTGGCACTTCATCTAAAGTTTCTTGCAAATTGCCTTGTAACTTTAATCACTAGTACGTTGGTTTCTATTGATTGATGATAAATAGTTTCTACAAATTACTTAATTAATAAATCGTACTAGGCTATGTTTACAACAAACCAACTCTGCAGACAATTGAACTTCGACCTTGTTTTATGCCAACGGAATTATGTAATTGACTATTCTGCGCTAACTAGAATTGGCATTATTGAACATTTTAATTAATAGTTATAAATTACTGATAAAAATGATTGCTGTTGTTCTTCGCCCGACTGGACATATCTATTCAATATTATGAAAAGAATCCTACCGTTCAACTTAACTGAGACTTAACTAGTAAAAGACTACCTCAAATCTTCTATTGGGGATGTGCTTACAATTAGATATAATGTGTTGTTACCTGTTTCAGGATGAAAAATTTTTGGATTAATAAAAGGCACAGTTCCTGATGATATTTATTTCTCACTAGGCAACCGGTTTCGTCGTTTCCGACATCCTCAGGCCTCTACAAAATTACAGTATCATCACATTCTTTTTTTTGGCATCGTCTTGTCAAAAGATCGTTCAAAATTTATCAGTTTAAAACAAAATCACACAGAATTACAAAATTTTCAAATTTCTTATTAAAAACAAGCACACAACTCTATCTACACTAACGACTCTGCACATAAATTTTTCCAAAGAACCACTACCCTTTCGAACATTTCATTCAATACTCAGGAATTAGATTTACTTCACAAGGGATTTAAGTATGCCACACAACCAATGGTAAATACAACTAGAACTGCAACAAACCTAGCTATAGAATTAGAAGATTTACTGCACACGTTCCCATCTAAAAACGAGAATTTGCGAATAGAAGGTCAGAATTTTCTTATTAACCCAAATAACTTTACAAAATGCCGAACTTCATACCAGGACCATAAAACTCTAAAATCCATAAAACAAAAAATTAACTCACACAATGTAATAATTGCATAAGCAGACAAAAATGCAGAACTAGTTATCTTAAACAAAGACGAATATCTAGAAAAAAACACACTCCTTTCTCAAGGAGAATAATATAAAACAGTTAATCAAAACCCCCAATTAAACCTATTCTAACAAACTTAAACAAGCTATTAAACAAAGTGCCGATACATTGAATCAAATTTTACTCAAAACCCCAGAACATAACAGAAATAACCTAAACAATTTTATTGTAATGAATCCTAATGTTCCTAAAATGTATAGCCTCATAAAGTTACACAAAAATAATCAACCGATAAGACCAATAGTTTCTTTCTATAACACACCTGCTTCACTGATCGCCAAGGTAAACACAAAGACCCTACCAGACATTATTGAATACAAACCTGATTTTAATATTAAGAATTCCATGGATCTAATAACAAAATTAAAAAACATACAACTTAGCAAATTTCATAGAATGACCTCTTTTGATATAACAAATTTATACACTAACACCGCCATAAATGAAGTCATAGACCTACTTTTTCTCAAAATAGATAATACTACCTTAGAACCGAACCACAAAAACAACCTAAAACATTTAATTCACACCATACTTGAACAAAACTTTTTTCAATTTGACTATAAATTTTACAGAATGGAAGAGGGCCCTCTTCCCATGGGATATTCAATCTCAGGTTTTCTTGCTGATCTTTTCATGAAAATAAACTATTTGCAGCTCAAACTTTCACTAATAATATCATTTTCTTCGCTACGTTGACGATATTCTTATCATATACAAGGCCAATATAGAAAATACATATATTCATAATTTACACAATCACCTTAATACTACTCACTCAAAAATAAAATTCACCTTTGAAGAAGAACAATACCAAAAAATAAATTTCTTAGATATGACTATAGGTGTTGGCCGACATGTTCTATTTAGCGGACATATCATAGGCACTGGCAATATACGATTGCTACATCAGTGTAAGAAAGGTCATAGACTCAAAATCCTAGAAAGTGTAAAAATTGACAGACTTAGATATAACACTGACAAGATTTGTTTGACCGAACATACAGACATTTTCTACAGACCCCTTTATAAAAATACTAATTATCTTCAAATTTAAATTTGCCGCTCTATCGGCGTTGGCCTCCCTGGCTCTCCAGCGTTTGCGCTTTATCCACCTTTGTCTCGCACGGTTTCCGTCTGTCATTTACGTTATTTTCATAACCTATATGTTTGGTCTTCAACCCTCATGTAGTTTTACTTTATAAATATAAATTTAATCATTTTCATCATTTCAAAATAATTTTCCTTAGTCATCCATGCCTGCGTATTCGGTCATCCGATCCCCAGGTCTTGGGTTTTAACTTACGTTTTCCTTCGGTGTAATTTCTGGTTTGCTTTTTTCACTTACACGACTTTTTCTCAAGATTTAAAGAAAATTCAGTGCTTGCCCTCATAATGACTACATGTAAGTTTTTTTAATTTATATAGATTAGTAATTTATAATAAGATAGAGTTGTGTGCATGTTTTTAATAAGAAATAATAAGAAATTTTGTAATTCTTTGTGATTTTGTTTTAAACTGATAAATTTTGAACGATCTTTGACAAGACGATACCAAAAACCAGAATGTGATGATACTGTAATTTTGTAGAGGCCTGAGGACGAAACCGGTCGCCTAGTGAGAAGTAAATATCATCAGGAACTGTGCCTTTTATAATCCAAAAATTAGATATCAGATATAATGATAATTTTACTTGAATTATGGTGTTTGACTTACATATATAGTCTTCGTCCAGATTCGCTATTTCGGATCCTGGTCACTCTTCATTTTTTTCTTGACTTTTCTTTGTCAGTTCTCTTTTTTTTTCAATTCCTTCATTAGCAAGTTTGTTTCAGTTGCCTAGCAACCACGTAAGTTAGTGATTGTCTAGTGTAGTTGTCTAAACATAAACTGTTTTGTTACATTGCCTCCTCTATTGTTTTCCACACCCAATTGAACGTCAGGTCAAAGAACGAAAATGTTGTGTTAGTTTATTAGTAATTAATAAATTATTTTGAAAATTAATTAAATATATTTTCTCCCGAGCGTATGTATTACGCACTTTACATGCCTACCTTTGACTTAAAACTAAACTGTACTATCGTACATTATTACCTAGACACCTATGAGTTATTATTTCCCGCTTGATGGTGACGCCATTTGCCTATAAAAAGCATAAGCGGCAAAATTACTAATCTACTTTATTCCCCCCGGGAGTTTTAAATCTATTACTCCCGCTCGACTGTCCTGCCAATTTCTTTAGAAAATTGCATAAGGTGGTAAAATTAAGAACTAACGTCAGTCGCATAGGTACTATACTATAGTTACCAGAATAAAAATACATAACCTCAACTGTTAAATGTAACGTTTCCCTTAAATAATTATTTTATTTCTTACAAAATAATTATTAACGCCCGGGAGAAAAGTTTTGTATTCACACTCGGGAGTTAGACATGTATAACTCCCTCGAATTTATAATTTATAATTTAAATTCTCGGGAATAATACACTGTCTGACTCCCTCGGTGTATAAATAACTATTACTTATATGCGGATTTTTTAACTTTAAAGTGGACATTGTAACAGAGACTAGTGTAAAATAAACTACCAACTGTTTCTAACGGATAATTTTCCTCCGCCGAGAATAAAATTCATACGTTTACACTGAACTTAGTGAAAATATAACTCCCAATGGAGTTAATTTAATACAATTTCGGATGAAATATAATTTAATCGAGAGTAAATATTTCGCTTTTCCGCGTAATGTTAACATTTTTCTGCTCAACAGTGTACGATTTTTTTCTCTGTACATCTCGAGACTTGGGGTATTATTGTATTTAGTATCATACTGCCTCGGGAATGGCTCTTGTGGGTTTAATTGTTATTATGGTTTCAATAAACTTAATTTATACTTCTTTAGAAAATAGTACATGGAATTATTATTAGTGAAAGAATACATATAGGTATGTATTAAAAATGTACCTATTATGTTGTACGTATTCACAATTTAATAAATTAATAATTTAATAATAAATATTTATTAACGGGGTGTGCATGATATTCAGAAAACTGTTTACAATAAAGCTAACCATGTCTAGTTCACCTTTTCCCTAATGTAACACCGGAACGTTCGAGCAGAAATATGGAAGAAGGTTAAGGTTAATAGATTTCCCGAGAGCTGGCTGCCAATCATGCAAAGTTCGTACCCTGACACCGATGTAAATTAACCCTGGCAGAATTTTTTGTTCTCAATTATTCTGGGCGTACAGGGCAATAAACAGCATTAACAATGTCCGTACCCACTTCTAACCCACCTACCCCTATATAAAGCTACTTTGTATGTGTTTCATAATACCGAACGAAATTCGGTTTTTTGCTCGGCAGCGAGAATAATTTAATTAGCGGAAACTCGATTACCATTGCTAATGTATAGATAGCTTTTACACGGCCGCGTCGTCCTTTTTTATATTTGCGAAACATAAAAATTCATTGCATTACTCCGAGGGGAAAATTAATAAAAATGCTAATGCGAAAAATGATTATATCCAGGGACCCAACATTAATTTCTTATAAATTACGTTTTCAAGTGTGTCTGCACAATACGGCTTTGACTTCTATCTGCACTTTCCTTTGCGTGTAATCCCGAAGGAACAATTCCCTTCTAATTACTTTATGTAACTTGGCGCCTTGGGAAATATTTACAGCTGGATTTGCGGGCGCAGATACGGAAATTGCATATTATTATGTAACATTATGCAATTAGAGTCGTGAGTTCTATTTTCCGGGGGATCTTTTTTCTCTTAAATGAAATACCTTTTCTGAATAATTAAGTGCCGCCAGATTTGAAAAAATGCCATGTTCTTCGGCGCAATGAATTTCGATTTCTCAATTATTGGTTTTCGCGCGGAAGGGTGCCAATGGCCTGGCAATTCATCGAATTTAATGGAAAGTTGGCGGAATAAATTTCCGCGCGAACGAACAACATAATTTTCATTTACATATCATCGCACTTAGCACAGGAGTGCGAGTGAATCATAGTGACAGATCTAATTTAAACTGCGCCCTAAAGGGCGAGGTCCGGCAATTTACATGATTTGCTTGAGGTTTACTATCTCGCCCTGAAATTTTCAACAGGTATTCCGAGAAATTAATTCCCCGGTGCTCTCTCTGTTCGGGATTTTAATGTTGGGTCATAGCACGTGGAGATTTATAAAGGACTGCAAAAAAGGATTATCCTTGTAGTAATAATCGCAGACCCGCGCCATACAGGGATATTAAATATACCGCCGCCATCAGATTCTATGTATTTATTAATTGAATTTTTAGGACAACTCTCTTTTCAGTTCTCGGTTAAATAAAACATATTTCTTTCTAATTTCATAGCCTACGAAGCTGAGGACCCGCGCTTTGATTGATGAATTACGTAATTATGTCCGGGATTAATTTTCAATTAAAAGATATAATTTGCATCGCAGATTGGAGCGATCCATTTCGCTTGATAAAATATGAAGGGGTGGGTAAATGGTATCAACAAGTATGTACATATTTATGCATGGTATCTAACAGTAGGTATACAAATTTTCCTGCGTCAAAAAATAATTAATGCGTTAATAATTTTATTAATTTTTACCCGCCCAGCCATAATTAATTTAAAAACTTGCGATCATCAATTTAATTGTATCATCCCTTACATCAACTCTTTTTATGCGCAGCAACCCTTGTTCGCGTGCGAACTTTTTCTATCGCTCTGGCCAGAGCCTGCTTCCGTTCTTCCATTGTTCCTTTTCTTTATTTTTCTTCTAAATGGATCTAATCGCGCTTTTTCAGATTGATTAAATGCCCCGGAGTGACGGTCTCGCGTGTGAATCCGAATTTCGGAGGATAAAGCCTGGGATTTTGCATAATTTCGAATTGTGCCCAAGTGGTATTAACAATCGGAATCCATTTCGCCGAAGGAAGGATTTATGTCTCTCCCATTTATTTATTGATGTCTCCCCGATTCTGAACGAAACATGTAACATTCTTTAAATGTGTGACCTCAAGAAATACATCCTTCATGAGGAGTGCGTTTTAATAAAATCTTTGAAATAAAAATATTGAATATGTTTATGCTTTGTAAGAAATAAGAAACATATAATTAATTATTAAATCTCTACTACCATAATTAATTAATGAATTCATTTATTAATTATGCTTATAATAATTCCATTTTTCTTTAAATTTGAGTCAGGGATTATGCCCCATTCAATTATAAAATAGTTATTCTTATGTAACCTTATCTTAAAACGACTCCTTGCGCAAATTCAAATCTGTCACATTTAAAATGAATCTGAATATACCATACATTCTGAAGAAGTACGTCCGCAAAAATTACATTTACACGTCTCAAACAACCTGCTTTTAGTGCTTGTGATAAGCAAGTGTAAAAGTTTTGTATGGCGGTTCGAATGCTCATTCAGTGAATTACGGCACATGATAAGCAAACCGCTTTAATGTGTTATCACGGTTATCTGGCCAATAAAACGCAAAGAGCTGGCAAAAACGACCACCACTATAAAACGTTTTCTAAGCGCTCTCGCAACTGTATCTAAACATATCCAGCGGATTAGATTCCTCATATCTCAGAGCCCCAGCCCGGCCGCCCTCCATAAACATAATGTGCTTTCGCCAGTTTGTCCAAAGTGTTTTTAAATTTACAGAGTTCTGCAGACATTTTAGTCTATTACTTTTGCAAGAGCTGTTATTATGGCATTTAGATTGTATTCTTGGACGAGATATGTAGAGTAACTGATTCCAAGATTATAAAGCATAACAATAATAATTTATAAGCCTTGCTAAGTATTTAATTTTTAGGGGCACTACAGTTTCGGCTTCTCAATTTGAGCCTTCATCAGGTGCTGAAACGATTATAATTTAGTTTAATTAACATACTTAACTATATATTTCAGTACATGACTATACATTCATCACTTTGTTCGGCACGATCGCACAATGATCCACACCAAGTTTTAGCGAAAATGTGTTTTGGTTTTTACCTTTAGTCGTATTTTATTATAAAGCTAAACAAAAGAACTCTGTCACGTTGTGCATCACTTTTCGTTTCGTTTCTGTTCATCTAGATTGTTTCGGCAATATTTAACTTCGATTTCTGATGTGTGCCGTTTTTGTTGTCGTTTTACTTGTTATTGCTTTTTATATGTATGAGATGTGGAGTGCTTCGTGTGGAGTTCTTATTGGTTGTTCACGTGGTGACTTCTTCTTCTTGTTCGTGTTTTATATTCTGATCTTTATTTAAATTATTATATATAGAGGTGTGTAGTTTAATTCCAGTTTTTTCTTTAAGCAGTTCTCTTGGTCTCTTAATTGGTGTTTGTGTATTTCACTTGCTTCCAGTATTTTGCGTTTTTTAGTGTTGTTCTCCTCATGAAGTAATTCAATGTTTTCTTTTCTAAACTCATGCCCAGTCATTAATGTGTATCTTCCTACTTCGGAAAATATTTTATCTTTTATATGTTCAGCCCACCTCGTTTCCAGATTTCTACCCGTCTCTCCAATGTAATATTTATTACATTCTGGGCAGCTGATCTTATATACTCCTGCTGTCTTTAGTATATTTATCCTATCTTTTGTATTTGTTAGAAGTTTACAAATAGAGTTCTTGTTTTTGAATGT